>LOEQ01014810.1:1260-11917 GCA_001685075.1 Bramus lutescens
TTTCTTTATTAACCAATGAAAGTAACAGATAGATAGATGACCCTCCTACATCAGTTCCACCTCTCAGCTGGCCACAGAAGTGGGGTGTAGAAACCCTTCATCCATGCTTTATGAGTAACCCTAATAAACTCACTGGTTCATCAAAAAGTTACAAAGACGTGCATTTTCTCTAGAAAAAGAAATTTACACCCTGGTAGCCCTGGGTGGGAGTCAAAGAGGACTACGAATGGCTTTAAGACTGGACTGTTAGGTTCCTTTTTATTGTTTCATTTTTCCCAGTACTGAGGCTGGAACCCAGGCCTTGCACTAGGTTGAGAGCTCTACCACTGAATCATGCCCCAGTGTAAGAATGTAAGCTTCTAGGAAAGGAGGCGGATACCTTGGCAAGTCCTCAGTGCTAACTATAAGGCTGATCCAGTAACACACACTGAAAAAAGCCAAGACAGCAAGGGGGATCAAGGATAAGTCAGGAGTTGGAAGGCATGCATGGGATGAGAGTCAGCAGCCCTAGGGGTCTAGGCCTTGTCCTCTGACTCCTCAGAAATGGAAGTCCCATCACCAAGTTTGCAAGCAAGCAGGGTGACTGCTACAGGAAGCATATGGGAACTCCCCTCCCTACTCTCAGAAGGGATTAGAACTGATTCTGCCCTGGAACCTTAAAAGAGACACAGCTGGCAGCTGGGTGCTGGGGAGAGGGTGGAGTAGGAGAAGCCTGCATTCTCCAGATACCAATCAGGCTCTCTCAAGGTAGCATGGGTGTTAACCAGCAGCAAGAGAGCCTCTCCAGCAGGCTTTCTGGGTGCCGCTGCCCACAACCTGCAGGATAAGGATATCTAAGATGGAGGTTGGGACTGAGAAAGTCATGGTGTATGAAGACATTTTACATTTGTTAAATATTTTTTTCAAAGATTTATTTATTATGTCTACATAATATGCCTCCATGTATGCCTGCACACCAGAAGAGGGCACCAGATCTCATTATAGATGGCTGTGAGCCACCATGTGGTTTCTGGGAATTGAACTCAGGACTTCTGGAAAAGCAGCCAGTGCTCATAACCTCTGAACCATTTCTCCATCCCCTTGTTAAATATTTCTATTGCCAGGCATTTTGCAAGCCAGTTGACATTATGTTGGAAGCCTGAAACCAGCTGTTGTATAAACCGAAAAGGTTACAAATAACGGTCTCTTTGCCTTCTATAGAGTCTACTGTTACCAGCACAACACTGGAAAGACCCTACTGGGACCAAGTCAAATTTGACTGAGGTCCATGGCAGCTACTGAAGGGAGGGACAACCATAGGCTGTCAAGGAGTTGGGAGTATTGCCTATTCTTCCTTACACACAGGTTCGTTCTCTGAATTCTAATTCAGACATCACCACTGGCTCTTCAAACAAGACTTGTCTATACTGGGAGCTTCCCGAGGCACAGCTCCTACAGCTCCCCTCTCCTGAGTTTTGGGTCTCCACCTCATCATGTCTCTCAGAAACTCTGCTATTTCCTGCTTCCAAAGCCAACACCAGCTCCCAGATTCCTAGGATGGAGCTGCAATTAAGCTGGTCCCACCTGCCTCCACCAAGAGTCCTTTCTGATTCATAGAGCCAGAGGCCACAGCCAGGAGGGGCCAAGCACACACAACCAAAACTGACACCTACCTGGCTGGGCCCCCTCAGGCTCGCCACATTCTGGAGAAACAAACAAAAAAAATGCTGCAAGATGGTGTTTAGTTGCAAGACAAGGGGACACCCATAGAAGCGGGGGGAACAACCTCACCTGCTGTCTTCTGACTGACTACCAAGTCAGGAGGCTGTCAGGGCAGACATTAGACACCCTGACACCTTACTCAGATTCCCAGGCTCAGACCTAAGCCAGGAAGAAACTGTCTTGCAGGGTCAAGAGAGATCATTCAAGGGCTCCAACCCAGACCAAGGTAAGCATCAGAAACTCAGGCACCATGGGAATGCCTTAGACACTGTGGCCTCTTCTGACCCTGACAGCAAGAGCCAGCTCACTGAGGCTCATTACTTCCCTGCTCCAGTCTCTTCTGGGCCTTGCCTTATGACACAAGGGAGCTCGCTGAAGCAGAGACCCAGAGGGTCCGTGCACCCATTCTCAGCAGGGCAGCACACCCACTAGAAACTGGACGGTCCAGGGAGTCACGTGGCATTGTGCATCTTGAAAAGGTGCACATTCCACACCCCCAAAGGGGGTTATCCACATCTCCAGTGACTGATGGAAAAGCAGGTGTCAGGGATCAGGGCAAATGAAGGGAAGACAGGATAGGAAGGACAAGGCCACTAATTCGGAGCCCACTGTGCTCTAGCTCCCAGGATGCTAACATACAAGAATCACTGTACTCCTCTCAACAACAGTGTGAGAAAGGAGGTCAGAGAGCAAAACTGGATCAAACTCAACTTTCTAACTTCAAAGCTCTTAGGCCACAATGCCTCCCACATTCCAGCTGTAGTGGGAGACCATGGGACCATAGGTCAGGAAGCAGTGGTACATACCAATCAAAACCAATCCATACTCATAAAGGAAGATCCATATGCTCAAGAGCAGGCCAGAGGCTAGGCACAAAATGTACCCTTTCTTGGTGGCAAAAGAGGCTGGCTTCTCTAAGCCAGGAGCACAGAATATATGGGAAGAAGTACCATACTGGGCATGCTTACCTGCTACTTCCACAATCTGGTGCCGGGCAATGTCATAGTAAGGGTCATCCCACTTCAGGTGTGTGACAGGTTCTGGAGAGCTGCTTTTAGAGTCATCTGAGGAACATGGCAAAGGCAGAGTCACCTTAGGGGCTGGCCTAGCACTTTCTCCATGACTCATTGTCTCTAGCCTGCCCCCAGGGGACTTCCAATTCGTAGCCATACTCTAGGGCTGGTCTCCTTGGCCAACCTAACCTCCTGGAGACCCCTCCAGCAGGAAGGAGCCTCCTCTCGGGGTGTCTACAGTTGCCTGAGACATTGTGCCACTCACCTGACTTGGGAAAGTCTGGCATCTCATCAGAAGGCCAGTTCTTCTCATCAATGGAGGCTAGCTTCAACTGGTTCAGAGCAGGGCTAGTATCATCCAAGGTCAGATCATCTTGCAGCTCTGAGAGAGGATCCATGTCTATTCCCTGCAGAAGTACCAGAGGAGAAACCTGGGTGTGGAGGGGAGGTAAAGTGGTGGGTCAGCTTCTGCAATTCTTTCAGTAAACCCTTCTGTCCCCTTCTTTTCTTTTCTCTTCTGGCACCCTAATCCTGCCAAGAGTTCCACAGAGCATGTTGCCAGAAAAGGCAGCTGGAGTAGCGGATGGCACAGCCCAGCACCTCCCTTCAGGTCCTCAGCCAGATCCCACATTGCCTGTCACCCGACTGACCAAGTAACGCAGCCCCAGCTGCCAAAGGGCATATCCTCACATGTCCCAACAGTTACAGGAAGAGATGCTACAAGAATCTGAGGAATCCAAGAGTCTCCAAATGCCATGAAAAAGGCCAGCTGTGGCCCTGGCTATCCCACTCCTTTCTCCAGGTCGAAGATGATAGGGTCCCAGGAGGAAAGGGTCATGGCTGAGGTGTGCAGTTTGGTTTACCTGGGACAAGGAATGGAATCTATCTGCCAATCCCAGCAGACCCCTTGTAGGTCCCCAATGCTCTTGGGCCCTCTCTAAACCTGTAGGGATTCCAGACCATGGTTTCCCTGTGGCAAAGTCAACAGACTGTCTTAAGGATGTGAGGGCACAGAGGGAAAAGAGGTTGCCCACAATATCTAGAGCATGGAGGTCAGGACAGAAGAGCTGGGAGGAGAGTTGGCACTAAAATCAGGTCTAGGACCCAGCCGAAGGAAGTGGCACCTCCCTTGAGCTCGCCAGATGGGTGAGGAAGGACATTTCATCCAAACCAGTTGTCCAACACCAAACAAGAAACTGCATTCCTGAGGCCAGGAGAAAATGACAGATAAGGTCAGAGAATCAGTAGGACAGGTAAGAGGAGAGAAAGGGCCTGGGGGTAGGAAGAGGAGAAGAGCTGCCATGTGAGATGCACACTGATCATGACAACCGCCCCTCTCTCACACATTACAGCCTAGGGCTCTAAATGGTGAACAGCTCCCAGGCCTAAGCAACAACTGCCTTGTTACCATGGCAATATACTGAGTCAGTAGGAAAATTGTTTCAGGTTTTCAAAACCAAAGACCAAAGCTTCTTCCTTGCTTTTTTTCTCCCGTCCCTTGGGGATTCACTCATCCAGCTGGACATCAAAATATAGGTTCTTCCCTAAGAATAGAGAGGGTAAACCTTTCACATTTGGGAATGCATTTCTCTCACTGAGTAACTTTGCCTTTGCCCAAAGACCAGATCCTCACTCCCCCTTCAACTCTCGGCCCTCCAACCAGGCAATCTCCAGGATTGAAGAATTGGCATCTGGCCCACCTACTCTCCCAGATTCAACCAGGAGGCTATAGGGCTGCTTCTCACAGGACCCTAGCTTAGTGGCTCTCAACCTGTGGGTTGAAACCCCTTTGGTCACCAAATGACCCTTTCATAGGAGTCACCTATGACCACTGGAAAACACGGACATTTACATTATGATTCATAACACTAACAAAATTACAGTTATAAAAATAATTTTATGGATGGAGGTCACCACAACATGAGGAATCAGTAAGGGTGAGAAGCACTGGCTCATTAAAGTGAACAGACTCCAGTTCGAAACAACACCCTCCCATCACTGCCCAGGAGCCAGGAACTCCTTGACACCCCCGACCTCACAGATACGCAAGAGAAATCGTTTTGTACACAATAAGTATCTGGCATGATAGACAAAGCATGAAATCAAATATATGAAAAATCAGATGACAGTCCTGCCTAAGCCAACGGCTGCAAAGATCCTGGGCAAGCGCCTTTCCTGTCTGGATCTTAAATTTCCTCATCTCTGAATAAGGCTCCTCCCAGAGATCTAACTCCCCAGTGCTCAGAAGCACTTGCGTGGAAGTAAACAGGATTTAAAGTAGCAGTTAGAGTAAAGGGAGGAAGGACAGCTGAATGTGACTCCCATCTCTTTCCCAGGAGCCTCTTTCTCTCCCAAGCTCCTTCAACTCTCACATAACCTCCTTTACCAGCAAAACTAATCACAGTGTGCCCAGCTCCCTGATTTCTCTCAGCCCCTTCTATTGCCTTCTCTGAGCCCAGATGTTTATCTGCTGTTCAGTGGGAGATGAATTTCCCGCAAAGGGAAATTCTAACACAAAATGATAGAAATGAAATAATACCAGCCACTTGCGAGCCCAATACAGCTCTGCAGAAACACTTCTCTCTCTAAGATGAATCTTGCGCTTTTGGCAGGTAAACCTTTATCTTTAGAAACAGACTTGACTTTGGCAAAATCATAAATCTCTCAAAAATTCTGATATCTGTGGACTTCTCAAAAAAAATTAACAGATCCATGAAATCTTGCATGCAATTTTAAAGGCTTCACAAGCCCTCTGAATTACTGCCTTAAGAGCCTATTTCGAAGGCTAAGTCCACAGCTCAGTAATAGAGCACTTTGCCTGCACACACAGAGCCCTAGATTCCCTCTCCAGCACAGGAAAACAAAGCAACTTATTCAGAATAATGCCTGGCACGTAGTAGACATCCTGTCATTAGCTGAATGACTGAATGATTTTCCTAAGAGAAGAAAGGAACCAACACTTGTGAAAGACCAACATAGTACCTGAGCTGGAACCAGTTCACCTCACAACCGCACTACTAGGTCAGCGTATGCTAGTAAAGCCATTTATGGTTTGAGCAAAATGGGGGCTGGGGGATGAGCACATTGCTAAAGGTCATAGAACTCAGAGGCAGGATTTCAATCCACAAGTACGTTTGACGTGGCCTCTTGGTGAAAGTCAACCCCTCCTCAACACTCCTATGTGTCTGTCAGTCACAAATTCATAGGGCTCAAAGAGTAGCCACGAAGGGGCAGCCAGAACTTGAATACCATGGCAGAACAGAGATAGCAACTTGAAGTCATAGTATTTGTTGGTGTTGGAATCGGATTGTTGTGACTCCGGAAAAACAAAAATCTTACACGACAGCAACTCTCAACTATAATCACGTTTGCATAGTCAAAAAACTACATTGAGTGTATTTCGTTTCACAAGAAAATGAGAAGAAAGCATGGGGCAAAGTCGATCACTTCCCCCTAATTTTTCGATCTCAGTGCTTTGCCGGATCCTGTCAGGGAGACTTCTCCCATCCACGGGTTTGTTCTGTATTGGCCTATGCCTTGGAGAGGGAAGGAAGAAGTCAGAGAAAGTGGTTGTCTTCTCATTGCAGACACCGAAGTGGGGCAAAATCCCGGCAGTGGAAAGACCAAGGCCCTCAGGCCCAGTTCCACCTCGGCGTCACTGCCTCCAAATTTCCCCTTTAGGACCTAAGCCCTTCAAAAGACCAGCGCAGCTCTTTCCCTTCCCCCACCGCGCCCAGCGAGACCCCGCGTTCCGCAGCTCACCGCGCTCGGGCAAGGCTCCCTCTGCCACGCCTGTCAAAGCTCGGCAAACATCCGGCTCCGAGGAGGAGCGGGAACCGCCCCCTGGGGGGGCCCCGCGCCCGAGCTACTTCCGCCACATCTTCCTACTTCCGGTTTTCTTCCTGGTCCAAACATGGCTTTCCAGGTGTCCCGCCCACTTCCGAGAGTCACCTGCCAAAATGCCCGTCTAAGAGGTTAGACAGTAGAACTTTCCGACTCCTCGCTCCCTAAGGAGGGCGGGTTGACATATTGGTTCCGCTTTTCCAGATACTGAAAATTAACGGGCCCTAGAAATCCTAGGTTCGTATCGTTCTTGGACAGAGTTTTGTCTAACTAGTACTTCCAAACTCCCAGTCCTGTGCTTCACTGATGCTTAACCATCGAGATTCTTTCCTTTTTTTTTGTTTCTGAATTTTCTTGAGCGTAAATTTGGAAGTCAAGGACTGTTTCCGAGAGGAACCTGGACAAAAACGCTCACATCCGGCGAAGGGGTGTTGGCGGGAGCTCTCTGATCCAGGATGAAGGAGGCGAAGGAGATGCTCTTGGGAAAGACTCTGCCGCCCCGTGAGTGACCTGCGATGTCTGCGACCCTCAGTCCTGGACTAGATGGCCCCAGCGTTTTCTAGTCAACGCTTTCCCCCCACATCCCTTTTTCTCTCGAGCCTGGGATCCTGCTCCGGTGCTTCCAAGGCTCTGGGGCTTAACACCCTGTCAGGGGCTGGGGCAGAGCCTTGCTTATCCCTCGGACTCCTGAGGCATAGCTGACCTTGCACTTTCCTCCTGCATCTTTTCCCAACCCCACGCCCTCATGGGCCGCTCCTTTCACTGCCTTCCCGTCTCCCTGCAGCCCCCGAGCCGCGCCTGGGCCAGGACTCAGGATGGACCCCATCTGGAGAAGGCTTTGCTCAGGGCCTCAAAGACTTGCCACCTGGAGCGAGACGTGCCATACTTGCTCTCAGGAGCCTCCCCCAGGGCTTGGCCTTGGGCCCTTCCCGCGCCAGGAAACACCACTTAGGGGTCTGGTGTGTCAGAGAGCCCCTGCAGCTCGGACTGCATTGAGGACCTCTGGAAGTGGACTCCGGCTTGTAAGAGAAGGGCGAGGGAGTGAAGCCACCGCAAGAGGAGGTATTGAAGAATAGGACGTCTCTGGTCTGAAAGTTTGGGGGAGGGTCAGACACATCGGACGCTCTTCCAGTCGTTAGAAGCAGGGTATTTAAAGCCTGGGAAGTCGTTTCTGTCCCTTCACTGTCTTACTTTACTTAAGCTGCAGTAACTAAAGAATGCAAATGCAAAAAGTTGTGAGCCGAATTCCTAGGGTGTCCACAGTGATAAAGGTCAGAAGTTAAAGTTACCAGGATTAGATTTGAGCTTCGTCAACTAGTTAGCGAAATTACATGCCTCATGTTACTGGCCTGTAAAAGAAAGCAATGGCTGTTACAAACATGATTTGGAGGACTGGAGGAAATGACGCGAGTAAAGGGTGAATAGTAAGGATTGTTTAAAACGATTGTTGCTTTTCACTGTACGTGGTGGTGCACGTTGTTAATCCCCTCACTCCGTGCTCCACGCCCCCAAAAGGATTATGAAAGGGCTTTCATTATCTTATTCCAGGAACTGTCACTAGGCTGGTGGGGAGCCATATGTACCTGGAAGCAAAGTTCAGCTTGGGTCAGGTAAGTTATACAAATGTGCATACACACTAAACTTGGGATAGAACCTGAAGCCAATTCTAGTTGTCTACCCAGGGGTCTTTTCCAGTGTGTCCTTCCAAAGACTTGGTGAAGAGGACCTGTTGAGCCAGCTCTTGCTCTGTTTTGCAGTTTGGTGCAACAAGCTGGCCTGCAGAGTGTGGAAATGTGTCCTTGGTCTGGATCAATGAGAAGTGTCACCTGCAGGTGTACCAGATGGTGTTTCCAGGCTCTGAGTTGCTGCTGTGCCCACAGTCTCCCTCCAAGAACCTAAGTGTCATGCGCCCCAGGCTAGAGGACGAAGCAGCTATAGTGACTATGGCAGAAGAGGAGTCTGCTACACAGGAAGAAGTGGCCTTCCCCCGACAAGATGCAGCAGAGTCTTGCACAGGTATGTGCTCAGTACACTCTTGTTCAAGGTCATGTTGGCCTTTGGGCTGCAGGAGACCCTATCTCAAACAGACCGCCAAGGGCTGGACAAGGCTGGGTTACGAAAGTCCTTAGTTACAAGCATAAGAGCCAAACTTGGGGTCCCAGCATCCGTGGAAAATCTGATTGTGGGGCCTGGAGAACTGGCTCAGCAGGTAAGAGCGCTGGCCACTCTGGCTACTCTGCCAAAGGTCCTGGGTTCAATGCCCAGAACCCACCTGGCATTGACAACTTTCTGTAACTCCACTTCCAGGGGATGTGGCATCCTCACATAGACTTACATGCAGGCAGAACCCCAATGTACATTTATTAAATAGCACACATGCCTGTAAAACTAAATGTTAGGTGAGAAGGGACCAAAGGCAGAAACAGGTGTTCACTGGGGCTCTGTGGTGAGCACCAGGTTAGGAGGCCGCCTGACATAGGTCTGCAGGTTTCCCCACACATACACAAAGCCATGTTATAAATGCCCACTCCCAGACTGTCACAAAACTGTTTGTGATAGGAAAAACAGTGTGTGTCTCAGCCTAGTGGCCTTTCAACATCTGGTTTGAGCTTGAAGTGTGGCTCCGTGGTAGAGGCCTTGTGCCATGTGAGAGGCACTGTGCTCAATCTCTAGGTCTCCCAAAAGAGAGAAAAAAGAGAAAAGGAAAGAAAACCTGGTAAAAGGATCTGGCCAAGGGCTAAGGTCCATGATAGCGCACTTGCCTCTCATGATCAAGGAATCAAGTTCAAGCCCCCAGTAAGAAGAAAAAAAGCTCTGATTTTAAATAGGCCTAGGATGCGACTCAGTGGTAGAGTCCTGCATACATGGAGTCCTGGGGGCAGCATGATATTTGAAAGTAGAACATAGGGTTGTGTGAGGGCCATAAGGGCATAATGGTTTCAGTTTTGTCTTTTACATGTATTTGTGTGTGTGTGTGAACATGCAGAGTTGCCACAATGCCTGGCTATTCAGGTCAGGGAACAACTTTCTTTTTTCTTTTTTTTTGGGGGGGGGCGTTTCAAGACAGGGTTTCTCTGTGGCTTTGGAACCTGTCTTGGAACTAGCTCTTATAGACCAGGCTGGCCTCGAACTTACAGAGATCCGCCTACCTCTGCCTCCCGAGTGCTGGAATTAAAGGTGTACACCACCAGCACCTGGTTAAGAGGACAACTTTCAGGTTTGGGGTTCTCTCTTTCCACCAGTGAAGGACTTGAGGGTCAAACTCAGGTCACAGCACTAGGCAGTAAGTAATACCCACTGAGGTAGCTCACTGGCCCAGGAGTTTTTGGACAATCGACATAGTTTGGGGCTGTAAACTGTCATTTTATGCTTTCAGTTGGAACATGGTAAGTCTTCCTTGCATTGTACAGATTTTTGTGTCTTCTTTAGAATTTCTTGGAGCTGGGCAGTGTGTGCACGCCTTTAATCCCAGCACTCTGGAGGCAGACAGGCAGATCAGAGTTAGAGACCAACCTGGTCTACCAAGCGAGTTACAGGACAGCCAGGGCTACGCAGAGAAACCCTGCCTTGGAGATGGGGAGGGAAGAGAAGGATACCAAATCAGCAAAAAAATGGTGGCACACACCTTTAATCCCAGCACTTGGGAGGCAAAGGAAGGTGGATCTCAGTGAGTTTGAGACCGGCCTGGTCTACAAAACCAATTCCAGGACAGATAGCCAGGGTTGTTACACAGAGAAACCCTGTCTTGAAAAACCAAGATAACTAACTAACTAACTAAATAAATAAAATAATTTGTAACTTACTTTACAAGAATATTTCAAAGACTGCTCATGGGATTAGGAAAATATTTGCTAACTCTTTATCTAATAAAGAGCTAATATCTAGAATATATAAAACCTCAAAACTGAAAGGTAGCACCTGGAAAGAGTCTTAAGCAGTTAAGAGCACTGGCTGTTTGTCCTTCCCAGCAGGACTCTCTATTGTCATGGTTCTCGAGAGGCAGAAGTCACCTGAGGGATAATGGGGTGGAGAGGGAGAAGGAGCCAAGAGCAATTGATCAAGAGACAAATCTGAGATGCTTCAAGGCTCGTTTATTAAAA
>LOEQ01014811.1:0-17026 GCA_001685075.1 Bramus lutescens
GAGAGAGAGAGAGAGAGAGAGAGAGAGAGAGAGAGAGAGAGAGAGAGAGTCAGCTGTATGAAAAGGCACGGGGGATTGTTTGGAAAAAGCATGTTTCTTGGGGGCTGCCTGAAAGCTACAACAGAAAATCCCAAAATTTGCTCAGAGGCTTTGGGAAAAATAGAAAAGAAAGCCAAGGCAGGTAAAGCTAGAGCCCCACATTTAGTGCCAGCAGGAACTCCACATGTAGCTTTGGCCTGTGCTGGTTGGTGACTTTGTGAATTTGTATCCCAAACACTGGATGCCAAACGTAGCATGAATAATAAAAACCCAGAGATAGGTATTAAGGGTTTAAGCTGAAAATCAAAAAAGCCAAATAGCCAATCCACTAGAAAAGTCTTACCTCTACCAAGGCTGGACAACTGCAGACTGAGTCTGTGGTCTTTGTCTCCTGTCATTTTATATTCCCCTTTAGTGCTGGGATTAAAGGTGTGTGACTCCCTAGTACTGGGATTAAAGTTGTAACATACCACCTCCTGAGTCTGTTTCTGCATTGATTTTATGTAACCCAGGATGGCCTTTAATTCAGAAGAGAGTCATCTGCCTCTGTCTCACAAATCCTGTGATTAAATATGTATGATGTCACAGCCTGGCCTCTAGTGGTTTAGTTTTACCTTCTGATCTTAAGGCAACCTTTATTCGTTAAAATATAAATAAAATATCACTATAGGGGCCAGAATCTAGTTTCCTAGCAATCATGCAAATGCTTGGTAGACATGGTGGCCCACCTCTCATCTCAGCACTTGACACATGAAGAAGGGGCTAGTGCTTTGGAGCAAAGTGACTAATTGGACTAAGAGAATCAGTAAGCCCTGAGCCCAGCAGAGACACTGTCTCACCATAACAGATCAATGCCAATGTCGGCTCTACACAGACAACTCACACATATGCACACATATCTACACAGTTAAATGTTCTTTTACACATGCAAAGTGCATACATACATAGATGCCCAACAAACATAAAACATAAGGGAAAAATTAAAGGATAGAGCAGGTCAATGTCATGTTTTCACTGTTGTCAAGCAAGTGAGATTTATGATCCCTTCGAGTGTTTTCCCCCGCTGAGCTCTGAATCTTAGAATTTGGATAAGTCTCAATTTCTTGAAAAGGCAAAGGAAAATTGGACCTTAACTGCTGTCATGGAAATTAGGAGTATTCCACTCTTAATATCCAGCAGTATGGTGAGATTTTTACGTGTGGCAGTGCAACTTACAGAAAGCCTCTACATCTCTCCTAACACAATTATTTCTTTATAAGAACTGCACAGCTGCAGAACTGAGAATGCTTTTAGTAGGGCTGTCACTGTACACCTGAGATTGTAGTGTAGAGACACATTATAAAGCCAAAATTACATCTCATGAGATTAATAGGCAGAAATAATTGATGTCATTCTTTATGCTCCAGGTGTTTTACACAGTTCACCTCATTACTGCTCCTGGCATTTTCGTATTGTAAGTTGGAGGGCAGGTTTTCTACTCATATTCATTACTAGAATAGTGGAATGAGCAAGCATGGGGAGTGACAGTGTTAGAACTCTTGTGTAATTCAGAAGTATGGCTAGAGAGAGGAGTTTATGACCCCAGAGAGGAACAAGACTAGTACTCTTCCTAAAATTTTTAAAACATAAACACAAGCTAGTGGTGGACAGGTAGTACCAAGATATAGTATATCAGAGCACATAATTCTCAATTGAAAATTACAAAAACCATAATCACAAGCAATCTGGTGTCAGAATGGTGAAGTATTCATCCTTTTAGTGCAAGGGTACTCTGAGTAGAAACTTCCACCAGGCTCCTTAAGAGGTGTGATATGACTAAACGGTGGGACCTATGATGCTTTATCTTGATTGAGGGCGTGTTCAGAATCAGAATTAGAATGGACTCACACCTCTATGGGTGACTCAGAGTATTTCTAGCAAGGTTCAACATAAGGGTCACAGAAGATCCTCCCTGAACATGGGCAGAAATATGGAGCCCAGATTAAATAAAAGTTTGAAAACAACTTGAGCACCAGCATTCATCTCTTTCTTCCTCCTTATCTAGATACAATGTGCCAACCTATCCTAGGGATCTGCCACCTTGATGACAAGTGCCTTCTCCCTGGACTTCTTTAGTTTACTACTAATGCAGTACCGACAACATAAATTAATAAACTCAGGCTCTATTCCAAGTGTCTTTGGTCAGAACTCTGCAAATAACTGATTGCTGAGTGCTTAGTTTCAAAAGACAACCCATCTCCATCTCAGAGAGCACCAAGGATCACAGGGCAAAGAGAATGGGAATTCTGGAATCAGGGAGAGTCAGTGACACACTATCCTCCAGGCATGATGTCACTGATATACACTGAAGCTCTCAGTAGCTGTGAGACCTGTCCAAGACCTGCATCAGATATATCAGCTTGGACCACCCACATTCTGCCTTAGAATGGGCAGGAGTTCACATACCTCCAGCTCTGCCGGGGATTTGTATAGTTAGCAGTTTTTGGAAAGGTGAGAGAGATTGTCTGCAATTGTGTAGCTATGGGTAGCATGCTCATGTTCCAAAAAGTAACCATAATTAAACAAACTGGTTCACCACCAACAACACTAACAACAAAGAATATGAAAGTTGAAGGGGGACACTATTTGGAAAGAGGGAAGAAGTCAGTACGAGGGGAGAGGGCAGTAGCTGTGTGATCAAAGTATAACATACATGTAAGAACATACTACAATAAACCTTTGCTGTATATAATTAATAGATCCTAAAAAAACCTTAAAAATGATCATCCAAATAAAAATCTTGTCATATAAGCAGACCTGACAGAAGAAGTGACATTTGTCAGTAAGTAAGTGTGATCCAATGATTAGGGTTCCTTTTTCCTTTCAAATGAGCAGGTAACAGAGGTTGAAAGGAAGCCGGCAACAACAACAGGACAACAGGGCAAAATCCCTTTATTGTTTTAACTAGGGAGACCTGGATTTTCACTGAGACTTTAAACTTGAAATTCTTTGTGACCTTCGAAGTTGTATTTATTTTCTCCTCAGTATTTAGTTAACATATTTTTGAGTCTTACCTGGTTTTCGTGACATTAATTAGTAAAAAATCATATGCTAACCTTCTAATGATACCTTATCGTTTTATAAGGACAAACATCCTGAACTTTTCTACCTGGCCTGAAAAGCCAACAAGAACTTATTTGCAGGCCAGTCCAAATATAGCTATTTTGGAGTTTAGCAAGCAAAAACATTCTCAAAGCCCATAGCAAACCGGATAGTGTTTTATGTTGCCGTGTGCTCTGTGACACATTGCTTTTATCCCACAGATGCTATTTAAAGTGACAGAATCATATGAAGTGATTAATGAATGGAAAGGCATAGAGCAGAAATAGAACAAAGCAAAGCAATCTGAAATGGGTAAATACTTGTCCTTCATCCTAAATTATGTCTCTGGAACTGAAGGAACATCAGCAACACAGCCAAACCTGATGAGATACCACATAATGGAAACCAATCTGATATTTATGGTAAAAGTAGACAAATTTCATGCTTTATCTCAAAATAATAGCAAGTAAGAAAATAAATAAATGTTTTTCCCCCAAATTTTCCCATCCATGTTCTGAGGCAATGCACAACTGTTTAATGCATCCATCCATGTGTGCTGCAAAGACTGTATTAGCTATAAAGGTGCACAAACATTTTGGGAAGGTGTGTGACAGAATGAGAAAAATGAAACCTCTGATTCATGATTGCTATGCATAGCTAGCTGGTCTTGAGTTCATGAGATTTAAAATACACAGTCAACCGGCTTGTTCTTCTCTGACACACACACACAAGCTGAACACTCTGAAAACTAATTCTTCTGAGATACAAGAGAACAAAACTCAGTTGAAGGCAGGCACTTGCTGCTGGAGTATTCAGGAGACCAGACTGAGAGTTTAGAAGCCAACTGTAATGGTATTATTTTTAAAAGACTGACTTGCCCATGTCAATCGTGAAGCTCTATTCCATGGTTGTCTCCTGCTTGTGGCAAATATTTACACAATAGATACATACTCAGAATGATGGATAGTAGTGACTTGAAACACATTGGAAGGAAATCCTGAAGTGTTTATGTACGGATGGGATGAACTAGGGAACAATCAGGAGTGATGTGATGTCTGAGTCTCAGATGGAGGATGAAATCATGAACCACGCATGTATGAACTATGAGAAACCTCTAGAATCAAAATGAGGCAAGGGAAGTGAAACCACCAGCACCACCATTCCCGCACCGGCCTCCTACTGTGTTCCAGAAAAAGGATTTCTTGATACACTTTGACCATCACCTGGTGAAGCTGGTTTTCATATCTGAGTCTTAGAATTTAAGAAAGCAAACTGTGATAAGGTGCGAACATTCTCAATCTTCCTTTTTGTCCACTGCTTGCCTTCCGTTGCTAGCATTCAGGGTCACACTCCCTCTGCCCTCTCCTTTCCCTTTTGCATTTCTTCATCTAACTTCTGCTAATCCATTTCAGTTTGTGGCTGTGAAGTGAAGGTGGGATGTTGCTTTATCTCTAACAAACACCTCCTCTTCCTTTTTCATTACATCTCTTCTCCTTTTGTACTAAAGAGATTTAAGAATTAGAATACTTAAAACACTGGAAGGAAAAAAATGCCTACTCCCCATCCTTGACACTCTACACCTTCTGCCCCATGTTACTTATGTCAATGCTTCTCAGTCCCTCAATCCAAAAGATTTATCATCTTCCTTGAGCTTCTTCTCATACCCCCTCATACACCCTGCTAGAGAACTCCATTAGCTCCATATTCAAATCTTCTGCCCAGTTTTTGGAAAGAATTACTGCATTGACTTATGTACACATGAATGTCTTTCCTCTTCCTGCAGCCCAGGTGGCTTCATGGCTGAAGCCACCACATGGCTCTTGTCAAACATCAGTGTCCTTCCAGTGATGTCCACACCTCACCTAAAGATGCTACATAAGGATACGCAGCCCATGAGGACTGAAGAGAGGGCTCAGTTGTTCAAAAGCACCACCTGCTCTTCTAGAAGGCCTGGCTTGGGTTCCCACTAACCACCTGGGAGCTTCCAGCTATCCAAAATTCCAGATCCAGGGAATCGGATCTCTTTTTTTTAACCCCATGGGCACCAGGCATGCATGTGGTGCACATAACTACAGGCAGGCAATACACTCAAATGCATGTAGTTAATAAAAGTAAAATAGCAGTATTCTGCCGATACTGTCTCGGTGCCAATAGCTATGTCTTCCACTTTCTTACTTTCATCAGTCTTAGTTCATACACCCATTTTCTCAGTCAGGCCTTTTCTTACCTCTTAGTAAGTTTCCAGCTTACTGTCTGCTTTACTTTCCCCAGTAGCTCTTATCACCACCGTGCGTGTTCTTTATTTACTTCTCCATTATCATTCCCAAGGATATAATCATTACTGGGCAGCAGATTTATCAATTTTATTTACTGATTTATCTTCAGTGTAAGAACTGCTACGAATTTTTCAACTAAAATTAGTTATATTTAAATATATACACTTCATCCACAAAACATTTAGGTCTCTAACATAATGGATGTATGATCAGAGTGATACCCTCATAGATCAATTTCTTATTTTGCAGTACTAATTATATTTTATTCTTTCATCTACTGTTCAATTTTTATTCAAGTAGTATCCATTTGCTGTTCTATGGGAAACTTCATGAGACATCCATGGAAGAATAAGACTCACTTTAGACATTTAAGCATTATTTTCTTCTTATTATTATTCGAGACAGGTTTCCTCTGTAGCTTTGGAGCCTGTCCTGGAACTAGCTCTTGTAGACCAGGCTAGTCTCAAACTCACAGAGATCCGCGTGCCTCAGCCCCCCAAGTGCTGGGATTAAAAGCATAAGCCACCACTGCCCTATGCATTATTCTTAAAATAGAAATGAAGAAAAACAGAGAATTAAAATAATATATAAAAGACTGAGGCCAGGACCACAAAGGGAACAAAAGTGAAAAGCACTGTAGAGAAAATGTTAACTCAATCATCAAATTAAAGAAAAAGTAGCACTGGGTGTTTCTCCTCTATGAGTGAAGAAGCAATCAGGAAATTGAAGGTTACAATCAGTGCCCACTCCTTCTCAAAAGCTCTCATAGACAATATGTTGGCTATGGTTACCACCCGGGACATTATTCTGCTATTCATCACTTTGACCCTTATAGGATATGCAGAGTCCTTCATATTTGGCCATGGTATAGATTTCTATATTCTTTATAGAAGGACATGCTATGTTAAACCCTAACCAACCAGATCATTTTGCTGTGTGTGTCTAAAAGAACTTTCTTCCCAATAAATTATATCATTTCCATGTATTTTCTGATGTTTTCCTAAGATATATAAAGCCTGCTTGCATCACTGTTTTGTTTTTTTTTCTTAGACTCACTAGATCCCGAAATAATACTGCTATCTTAAGCCTCTCCTAAATATTCATCAAATCACAAAATGTTTCCAGGGTTAAGGAGTATTGACTGGACATGCCCAGTCAATCAGTTTTATTCAAAGAAACACACATCCTAACAACTGCAAGAAGCAACATTTTATTTGGATAGAAGACTCTTAAAAAGTATTATTGAATCTCTCACTACTGAAAAAATAATTTAATGTTGTTTATATAGATCTCACTTACAGTTTTTATGCCTCAAACTTCTGAATACCACATAAACTATATGGATAATAGAAAATTATGTATCCATTAAGTGAATAGTGAGAACCTATAATTGCTCCAGATGCAAGTCAGTTAGATAAAATGGTTATATTACAGTCATATAAAAAATTAATTCCAACAGTGATAATCATTATTTTCTGAAATCCATCATCACAAGAGAAGCATATTAGAATATAACCAAAGCCTCTGTACATACTGAAATTCAATACTCCTGTATTCACCCCCATTACCCTAGTTCACACTTAATGTACTGCCTCTCCCAGAGGGAAGGTAGCAATCATCACAGCTCCAATTATCAAGTCAGCACACAAAGCTAGGAAATATCTTGAAATAAGACATCTTCTGCAAATTGCATTAGGGTAGAAACCTGTCTCAGACATCGTGCTCATCACTGAGATTATTTATGTATGTATATATTTGATCTATTATGTTTTTGTTATCTCTGTCTGATCATTAAACTTGCTTGGGCATTTAGTTTCCCTTCGAGAAATCGGAATAACTATGACTCTGTCACCCACTTTAGAAGAATACAAACATCTCATGAAATACAAACTCAGAATTTTTGTTTATAACATAATAAAAGGGTTAGAATGCACAGTACTTCAGGGCAACATTCTACATATGTCTGCTATTTGCCATATTTTTAGTATTTTTTAATGTAGCCCAAACATTGTTTTCACACAAATCAAAGTAGCAAATAGTCCTCTCCAGGTCACATATAAGCACATTCAAAATGCCAGAGCCTTACAGCTAGTCATTACCATGGACACATATAAGTTACCATAAACACATCTTACACATTTGACCTTTAGTGAGCAAACTATTTTAATTTTAATTACTAACATTTAAGTCATCCCATCTATGTCTATAGACTTTACCATTGACTCTTGTGAGCCCAGTGCCTATTGGGCTCAATGGAGGGTTCTGATCATGAGTGTTCAACATAGTTCACCCTATAGTGTCATCTTGCACCAATTTCCTATTAGGGTTACATTATCTTCTCATCCCTCACAATTTGTTCTCCATCATCTCTTTTACCCATCAATCTCTTACATCCTTCTTCTAGTTTCCCACCAGGGCAGCACTCTGGGGTTACCGCCATCACTCTACTATGTATATTGTGTGTGCAGGCACATTAACCAGCTAAGCTATCATAGAAACTTAATGTTGGTTAATGTGCCTGCTACCAACACTGGAAACCTGAGTTCATTCTCTGGATTCCATATCATAGAAAGAGAGACTTGACTGACAATTTTTTCTCTGACTTCCATATACTTGCCATGACTACACTGATACTGTACACACACACACACACACACACACACACACATGAATTCAAGCACACACACATGCATGCACTTACACATGCACACACATGCACTCATGCACGCACACACACACATGCACACATACGTGTGAACATGCACTCATGCATGCACACACACATGCACACACACGTGTGAACACACACACATACACACTGAAATGCAATAAAAGTTTTTTTTGAAGAGTTATAAGGCCTTACTCATTTAAGAACAGTCCTACAGAAAGGAAATTGTATGGTTTGTTGTCCCAGGTTAAAAAAATTTGAATAAGTATACAAGTGATTGTTTCCAGATATTTATTTTATTTATTTACTTATTTATTTTTCCATTCAAAAATTTATACTTCCTCCCCTCCTCCCATTTCTCACCCACTCCCTCACTCACCCTCCTCCCTCCCCCTTTCTCCTTAAGAGAGGGCAGGGACAAGGTGAACCCAAAGAAAAACATATATAGATCCTCCTGGAAATTGGAAACAAACAGATATTTATTTTTAAAGTCTTGATTTTATTAATTTTTTCTTGCTTTCTTATGATCAGGAACTTTTTTGCTCAAGTTTCAGTTTTAACAATGTGGCTACATAAACTCCTTGTGAATAGAATAAAGGATTCTTTCTGTTTGGGGAAGAAAAAATCCA
Source organism: Bramus lutescens (assembly GCA_001685075.1). Lineage (NCBI taxonomy): Eukaryota > Metazoa > Chordata > Mammalia > Rodentia > Cricetidae > Bramus > Bramus lutescens. The sequence goes on from LOEQ01014811.1 coordinate 8,694, forward strand.
TACATGTCAAATAAGTCTGTCAAGTTCCTGAGTGAGTCATATGAGGGGGTCTATGGTAAGCTTTAAGAAAACTCCAATTTTTCACAGAATGTTCACAATATCAGATCCAGTACCTGAGAGACATGAAAGGAGGTGTAATGCTTAAATTCAACAGATCTCTGCCGTAAAATCAAAGCTCTGATGGGACTGGATGAGATAATGAGATCTGCAGTGTCAACATTTTGATGATAAGCGTGAGAATATTAGAACCACAAATCCCAGAAACTCTGAAGTCTGACAGCTGCAGGCCCTGACAGTTCCCAGGAAACTTTGTTCTGGCTAGAGCCTGTAGCAGAAGCTGGCGTCTTACAGAAAGACATGCATATGCTATTCAAGACCAGTATCTGCCATCCATCATCCCCGTCAGGCTAATCCTGGGCTGCAGTCCAGAAAATGAGCATTGGCTCTTTCCATACAGAAATAATATGCACAGATTCTGGCAAAATGCAGAACTTTTCAGCATACACCTGAGATGGATGAAGCATGTGAAAAGTGGGAATTGATGTGCTGCCCTTGGACCAGGAAGGAATAGTTGAGCACAGGGCACTATCAACATGGAACTCTAGTCTGGAATCAACAATAGCACCTGCATTCAGGATGAGAGTTGATTAGGAAGAGTCCTAGAAATATTTCCATACAACTATCTGCAGCTAATGAAATGGAGACTTTGTATGCAGTACTACAGAAGGAGTAGAAAAAAATTAGGTGAGGAATATTAAGTTATCTTTTCTATATTAATATGAAGAATGTACCCTGCTATCCCAATAGTCTTTACTTTAGGCTCAAGAACCTTGTGAGTTCCAGTTTAAAGAAATGCTTGACTTTCAGATCTTGTCTGCTCTGTTTGACAGATGATAAGGCATTTTGCTCTGATTGAAGACTAGACAAGCACCTTCTAAGTCAGTTAGTGTCTCTCAATATCTACAATGTTGTCTCCTAATAGCCACTGTTAAATAGATTCACCAATGCATTTCTGGGATTTGTGGTTCTAATGTTTTTGCTCTTATAATTCTGCTGTCCAAATCCAGCAAGATTGGATGTGTAAGCACAGGTTTTAATAAGTGAATGTATTATGTACACAATGAAAGCAAATGGCAACAAAGCGCATGGTCCTGGGTAGCTGTTCCCTTAAGGCTCAACACTTCCCAGTGGTGGATGGAGTACTTACTGCACACGTCTTCATTGCTCCTAAGCCCAGTGACCTGGGCAGCATCACACCCAGTTTATAGGTCAAATAGGCAATGTTGACAAAAGTGAAGAAAGACTTCAAAGGTGAGAACAGGAACAGAACTCTTGCTGTTCTCATTTTCACTTTGCCATCTCAGAAATTATATTCCAAGCTTATTTGCCAGTTTTTCCTGAGGACTACAAAGAAGAAAAATAATGGTGCTGGTCCAACACCATATAGAGAACTGTATATCATACACGAGACGGCAAATACAGTAAAATACAGCCATGCTTCAAGGGGAAATTATTGAACCTACTAAGTGGGGAGAGTGATTACAGTCCTCAAAGGCACTGCTGTTTATACTTAGCACATACTGTAAAAAAATAGAGTCTGTCTGCAATCTAGTCATCTGAAAATGACAAAACAGGTAGAGCAAAGTATTTGTATAAGATTTATCATGATGTCAAGAACTTTGGATTTCCCTATTTATCTTCAGGATGGTTTATAGAAGTTTTGGAATGGTCATAACTGTTATGAACTTAGAAGCTAAAATCTGATTAAGCCTAAAAGCTTAATGATAAAGGTTTAGAGAATTATGAGGATACCAACTGTGTACATTGCTCTCCAAGACTGCTGAGAATTCTTTGTTTTAACTTGTTTTTAGTGAACCAAATGGCAGAGGGTGTGCAAAGGGCAGCACCAGCACCTGAACAGCTACAATCCAGCCTTGGGCACCCCCTTGCAGCTAGGTCACTGTCATTTCTGTCTCTCTGTACCTCCCCCACCACGGTTTGAGTGTCAAACCTGCTGCATTACTATGTGAATCCTTGTCTTTTTAGAAATATTTTTATATATTCGCTCACAATTTCACACATGATTATAGTATAGTTTTATCATACTTAACCCCATTATCTCCTACTCCCAATGAACTTCTTCTACCCAATGAGTCCCCTCCTTTTTATGATGTCTTTTTATTTTTGTAATCTACTTAGTCTAATTAAAATTACGTGCATGAGCACAAGTTGGGGATCTGACTATACAACTGAAGAAAATGGCTCTCCCATAGCAACAATTAGCTGTCAGTTGCTCTTCAGAGAGAGGTGAAGCATCAAGAGTCCCTCCCGTACCCATGATGGAGTGTTGGCTGGCCTAATCTTGTGCAGGGATTGAATATTTGACCTCAGCTCCTGTGAGTTCATAAGTGCAGGAGTCTTGTCTTCTTAACTTTTCTATTTCTTACCTTTCTCTGATCACCTACATACCATCTTTCCCATATAACCACATAACTTGCCCATGTTAAATCTATTCTAGTCAAAAATTTTAAATGTGAGGTCCATTTATATACCTTTAACCTAGCATCTTATCCTACCAGTAGGTACTTCATAAATAATTGTTAGAATAAACATGTTCTAGCATCCAATCAACCTCACCATTGTGCCTTCATACACTTGTAGCAAACACATACATCTAAGGAAGTCTTATACCCATTAAGAAAATAAAATTAAACTCTTCCAGATTTTATGACATTTGGACTTTAACTTTGGCATCTGATACTGTTAATAACACTAATTCCTATTTTTAACTTTACATGAACTTTGTACTTAATCCAATGAATGTATTTTCATCTATCTATGCACAATCTTTATATCCCTTTCCTTTGATTTTTTTACCATAGAATAACTTTTTATTATACTTCCATTGCCAGTATCTCACATGACTCAAAAATAGATATGAAATAGTGGACAAAGTTTATGCACATGCATAGTCTCTTACTAAAGACTGAACGTTCATCAGTGAGAGGAATACTAGGGTTATTTTATTAATGTAACAAAGGAGATATCTAAGCCACATGGAAGCTAAGAAATAGAAGGATATTAGATCTTAAAGGAGTAAGTAAGACTTTTAAGGATGTGGTCTTAGATTGTTCAAGACTATCCTTCCCAGTGTACAGCTGGCTGGCTGAAGTATTTAACAAATAAGGTATTTGGGGATGGTAAATGCCCTTAGTGCCTACATATGTGTATATGTACCAGTGCATGTCAGACACTAGTAGAGGAGAGAAGGCATCATATTCCTGAAATTAGAGTTTTAGGTGGTTGAGAACCGTCATGTGCGTTCTGGGAACTGATTCAGGGTACCCAGCAGAACAATGTGTTCCTAACCACTGAGCCCTGTAATCAATCTTATACATTTATATAAATAGGAAGAAAATGACAGAAAACACTCACAAACTAATTATTTAAAGCCATAACATGCACTATATTTGTGTATAAAGAATATATATTATTTTATTTGCAAATAATCACAAAATTCTACGTGCTAACAATAAACCACATTCACTAAAAGATAAAGCACCATATTCAAGTTGAGTTTACTTTTGAAAAACAAATAGCCTTAGGAGAATGGGTAGGTGTGCATATTTTTGTTACTAATAGTAAAATAATGATAATTCATGCAGAAAATTATTTAGTTTATCATCTATTTGTTAAAATTTAAACTAATAATGTACCTGAATTCACCTCATAACAAGTTTACAATTAAATTCAAATCAAACATTTTTTCTAAATAGAAAGAAATAAGAATTAAGACATTTCCTGTGATTTCCATAAGAAAATGCTGTAATCCGTGGCTCAAGACAATAGGCATTTATTTGCACGGGAGGCTGTAACCTGGATTCACTGTTCCTAGGTTGAAACTATCTACCTAATATGTGTGTGTCCTGCTGGTGATAAGGTGCTTTTTCCTCTTTCATACCTCATCATCCATGTTTTCCCAACTCATGCTGGCACTGCTTACATCTCTGCCTCATTGGTTCCACTACCTTTCCCTCCACTACATGTACCACATGTCCATGTGCCTTTCTCTCAACATACCTTAACTTACTTAGAACCAAGTGAACAAATCAGGGAATTCTCAAATCACAGAGACTTTTATCACATGCCTAACTTTTTTTTTTGATATAAACTACATTTGTGACTTCAGAAATTAGGTCACTTACTTTTTGGATATCTGAAGTTCATTCTGCCTTTCAACTAAAATGAGAGTCATTTCTTTTGAACAGCAACAAAAAAGACTTATACTGTAGTTGTTTGTCTTATTTTCATTGAAAACATTTACGTCATCATTTCCATGCTTGTTTTAAAGGAAGAAATACAATGAGTGAGGAAGGAAAAATCAGTCACGGGAAAGAATATAACATAAATGGTTGTTGAAAAGCATAAATGGTAAAATCACCTGAGAATTTTGTAGGCTGTAATACATAGTCAGAAGGACACAAAAATATGCTGATATCTTGTTTGCAGTCTAACAAATAAAGCTTTCTGAAGATCAGAGGGCAGTGCTAGCTACTAGTTAACCATAGAAATCTGGAGAAGACAGAAAGTGATATGGCTGGGTTGAGAGAGGAATATAAGGTGGAAGAAACAAGACATCAACCTCTTTTTTGTCTGAGGATTTTGCAGAGGTGAGAATTCTAGTGGCTGGCTCTTCTGCCTCTCTGATCTTTCAGCTTTCACCCCTTCATATTGGACTCTGGATTTTTATTATCAAGATCAATTAAAATGCATGCTACTTCTGGCACACAATGTGGGGTGCCATTTGTTATTGGAGTTTTCTTTCCCACCCACTAGTTTCTAAATAACCACTCAGAGACTTAATTTAAATATTAATTAAAAATGTTTGGTCAGTGACTCAGGATTATTACTAGATAGCTCTTAAATTTAAATTAACCCATATTTCTTACTTATGCTTTACCATGTCATTTGTGGCTTGTTACCTCATTTTATATATGTCTTACTTCCTCAGCAACTGGCATCTTTTAGACTCTACCCTTCTTCTCCTATATCTCTGCTTGGACTTCTTGCCTGGCTCTATCCTGCCCTAGCATAGTCCAAAGCAGCTTTATTTATCAACCAATGAGAGCAACCCATATTCACGCGTACAGAAAAACCATCCCACAGTCTAGATCCTGTATGTTATTCTGTTGATTTTAAATTTTTGATGACTGATGGGCAACAGACAGCTGTTTGTAGACATGGGATTGAAAGAGAAACTGATTTAAAAAAAAACCCAACCTTAATATTTTGAAAAAGTCTTAAGTTTAAAACCAAGGTAAAAAAAATATTATTTGTAAAAGGGAACTGGAATGATTCATTGCTTTTGGAGAAGCAATTTAGCTTTTGTTTCTACAAGAAACAAGAGGTTATGGAATTGTTACAGGTTAAGATGGGCCAGATTTGATCAAGGGAGATCTTCTGAACCTTAACAGGTGATTTCTATCAATAAAGGTTAGGAGTTGGCCAATTTTATCAAATTGTCTCCTTGTCTTCATAAGCTCACCAGTATCCACCAATCAGCAGGAAGTATTTTAGAGAACTATACCCCAACTTTCACAATACTGTTTATGAATGTTTGTTTTCAATTAAGAGAGGTTGACTATAAATTGTTATTGGTTTTAGTAAATATCTTACTAAAAGGAGGAAGAGGGATATGGTACAAAAATTTGGAAGGAAAGGGTAGATTATTATGATGAAAAACAGGTAGATTATTAAACTTCTTTAGTCCAAAAAAACCAGTTAATTTCAAAATATTTTGCATTGATATGAATTTTAGTTTATTGATACAAATTTAAAATTAATATTATTATACTGTATACATATTCCTACTTTTGTTTCATGCATTGTGTTTATACAACTCAACTGAAAATGCAATGTATAATTAAGAAATGCAGATTTACAAAAATACAGCTAGTCATCTATAATAGTCAAACTTGCTAGGCTTTTTTATGTACACAAATATATATATATATATATATCAATTAGATAAATATTCTTAAAGTACTTCAAAGACCTATATATTATGACATTTAAAATGTGTTAAGAAATTAGACATTTTATCAACAGTGAGACACGTCTTCTCCTAGCAGTACCAATTACTTCATAGGGGATGATGGACATCAAAGATATGCCTTATGGAATTTTCTTTTAATGTGGCAAAGCAAGCCATTTGAGTGAGAATCCTTTTTTTCTTGTACTGTTTGGCAGTATACTGTATAAACAAGGCATGCAGGACCCACAACAATATGACCAATAAACTTTGCCAAAACAAGACAAGATAGTCCTTCGGGTTCCTACTTCACAGAAGAAACTACCAGACATCCTTCAGGACACAGAAGAAAGCAACTGATGATCTTTGCCAATATAGGCAGGACAGTCCTTCACATTTTCTGCTTCACTGAAAAGTCTGTCCATTATCCTATACCAGTAGACTAAAGATGGACGCCTCAACATTGTGGAGAAATCTTGGGTGACTGTCTATGCAGCTATCTGTTTCTGTCATCTTTTACCTTTTGGGGGGAGTAACTTGCTTGCATTTTCTGTTTACTCAGGAAATATTATCTCCTCCTCAGCTCTCTGATGGAGCCAAAGATATTATGGATTTAGTTATAGTTTTTCTTCTTACAAGGATCAAAAAAGAAATTCACTAAAGTGGTATAAAGTGTATAAAGTTGGGAGACATTAAAAGATAATCTTTTTTCTTTGGAGATAATTTTGATGCCTTAAGAGATATATACCAAAGTCTCTAAGCAAAGGACACCTAAGAGAAATATCATCTTCAATCCAGAAATTTTGTTCTAGAGAAAAAAAATGAAACTAGCATATGACCTTGATTACATGGGAAAACTGATAACAAAATTCCAGAACAACTGCTCCCCTGATCAAATAAACAGATGGAGACCCAAGTATATTTTTAATGGGATAAGTCATTATGCATTCATAAACAAATTGAATTTTTTCTCTATTACTCTTCCTTAATAATTGTTATCTTTGTGGTTAAAATTTGCCTTTCATAATGTGGAAATGATAATATTATGCCTCCAGAGAAAGTACTTCATAACTTATTACTTTATAACCACGAATAATCTCTAGTGACTAACAGGTGACTTGCTTTAATGGTCAACTTGAGTTATAGCCAAATGATCCATTAAGCATCCTGACATAAGTTATTAGAGAGAAAATCAAAATACTCTGTAAGCATTTGGATCGACAATTTCTTGGACTGTACCTTTGCCTGGTCTTGCCACATCCTGACTAAAATGTGAAGATTGTACTTTGAGCAGTGATAATTCCATTCTAGCTCTTACTGTTTTAGTGCTCTGACAACTTTTGTCCATAGGTCTTTGAAAGGTTTGAAGAACATCAGTCTAATTGAAATATAGCTCTATATATCTAGAAAACCTAACTAACACGATGAGAATCGTGACTATTATAGATGATTATATATTAACCTATATTTCTTAATTATTAATTACATTTTCAGATGAGCTGTGCAAACACAATACCTTAATCAAAGCAGAAATATACATATAACAAAATTGACCTTAAATTTGTATTAATAAATGAAGATCCATATCAATGCAATCTCTATATCATATCCCCTTTTATATGTAAAGAAACATCTTTAAATAGTATTTGAGAATATGGGCATAATTCATCTCCAAACTGCTTCCTGATTTTTGTCGGGCAAAGTAATTTTGAGGGGATGTTCATGGTGACCTCTTTTGTGGTTGTGGTCTATCAACCATATCAGTCTGGAATGATTCCACATGTTCTCATCCTTTGTGGAAACAAAAGAAGAACATCTTTTCCAAAGCAACATATCCTTAGACTCAAATTCTAATGTCAAGGTACCTTTAAAATATATATCTTGGTTTCTTAGCTTCTTCACAGTCAAAAAATTAAAAGAAAACACAATAATATACATAACCCAGAAACTCTGTGTGTTCTCCATCTTCACATGGCTTATTTGTTTTAATTCTATTACTTTTTAGTATGACTGTCTGTCCTCTGTCTCATTAAAGACTTTATTTCATTTTTAAATATAAGTCATTTACTTCTTTTTATTGTACTCTATAGTCTTTTTCTTCTCTCTCCCAAGCCTACGTTTGTAACATGAGGGCCTGCTTGTTGGGGTTTCTGTCCTGCCCGGTTCCCACAGTTGTTATGTGTCAAAGAAAAATCACACAAAGTTCTACATAAGTTATAAACTGATTGGCCCATTAGCACAGCCTTCATATTAGCTCTTATAACTTATATTAGCCCATTATTCTTATCTATGTTAGCCACAT
>LOEQ01014812.1:0-21496 GCA_001685075.1 Bramus lutescens
AGATGACCCTCCTACATCAATCAAGCTTCTCCAAAAACATTTTCTCATGCATTTCTCTAGTTGGATAAATTAGAAGGAGTAAATATGTCTTTCAATCCAGAATGAAGGTCCCTTTATCGCAGGGACTACATTTTGTTCTTTCACAAAACCTTACAGAAATACATTGCTCAATTTTCTTTTACCACACTGCATATTTGCTTGTCTTGTACAAATTGGAAAATATTCTCAAGGTAATTTTCAAGAGATAGGCCCAAATTAATTTATTTTAGTTGTAATATGTGCTTAGCTATATTGTTGTATGCAATTTTATCCTGGGATTTTACTATAATGTTTAAGAATACAACATATTTAAATTACTAATTGATTGACATTCAGACTGAGGCACAGTACCTTGCACTGAATGCAAAAGGGATTACTTAGGCTCAACAATGCTGTTCTTGTTAAAGCAATAGTGCTTGATCAGCCTGTAGAAACATTAGTAATGCTAGACTCAAAGAATTGAGCCTGTTTTGGTGATTAGAGACGTTAACTAGTAGGATTTATTCAGCTCCAGGTTGTAGATATTACACTTTCAAGGAGGTATACTGTTGCTTAATATCAATTGTTCTAAAATCTGCTTTGGGCATCATTAATATCTGCACTTATACGACCTCAAAGGCTTTGGGTATCTACATAGTTTTTACTAAGTATCTAGACATATATCTAAAAGGCAAGGAAGATAAATACCAAGGAGAAGGAATACAAAATTCTCCAGCATCACAACTACGTTTCTATCTTCTTTCTTACATTTATTGAGGCGTGTGTGTGTGTGTGTGTGTTTTTTTTTGTGTGTATGTCTGTTAGCCTGATCTATCCTCAGACTTGTCATAGATTAAGAGGGTGGGTAAGTAAAACATAATTAATCCACTAAGGATGAACCCACCTTTTAGACTTTGTCATCTTTCCCAGTTGGCTCGTAGGCTTGACAACTTGTGACCAGTCCATGCTCAATGCTTTGGCAACTTCTGTATATGTAGAACAATCAACTCAGTTTGTCATTGTCAATTTTTCATGCTGTGCCTCTGTTCTCCTTCAACACTCTAGTCTTTATGTAAAACTTCTTTAACAACTATCACCCTAAATCTTTGTTAGCAGTTCCTGGAACAAATGCATGGTTAATGGCATGAGTTGTCTTAACTGCTTTATGAATGCAAATAAAATTTTGTCTAGTGACATTTATTTAGCATAAAATAAATATAAAATAATCAACACATATGTCATTTATGTAATAAAAATAATATAAATCGAGAAATACATGTTAAATTACATATTGCATAACCACATATATCAATAATGTATTCCAATATGAAATAAGAAATATAAGCAAGGTAAAACTACATGTGAAACAGAGCCTCACTTTTATAAAAATGAAATAATTTCTAGTCCTATAATATTAAATTAATGTTAATTCAACAAGTTTTAAATGTATTTAGCATAATGTAATTCCATTTTAAACAAAAAAGAAGTGTCTGCCCTAGGTTAAGAGAAATAAACTATTTCAAAGAGTTGGTAGTGTCTGTAGTGGTAATGTGGAGTAGACAATGTCCCAGCTGAGTGACCTTTGTGCTCCACATTAATCTCTCTGAGGTCTACCTTTCATCTACAAAAATGATAGCGTGAAGTCAATGGCTTTGAAGTCACTTCCCACGTTCATGATGTGCATTCCATTTGTGGATTTTCCCTTTATAGAGGCTGACTGAAGCTGTTCTCAGGAGACAGGTAATGCTGCACAGATTGGAGCTGGGAACATGCTCTCCTCACCTCCACATCGCTTCCTGCAAGGCCCTGAGGAGAGCTAACTGACAGTTGAGATTATTTTTCTAATATTTCAGCCAATGTGCTCTCATATTTGGAATATTGAGAGTTAACTGTAATTTATCAAAGACAAATTATTTCACTACCTACACTGAATCCAGACTCACTCATAAATTGCACAGAAATCCAGTTTGGTTAAAATGTCCTCAGAGAGGCATCATAGAAAAGTTATTAAAAGTCAATATCCTGATCCAAAAGGGAAACCATTCTTTTGGGATGTTTTCTTTAAACCAACACTTATTGTTTGAAAACAGAATTTATTTCCTTAAATAGCTAAAAAAAACCTCACAACTATAAATCGATACTCTTAAAAGACTTTGAATCAGATATATAATATAATTTAATAGAACACATTCCAATCAGTTTAAATATGGATTGTTATATATATTTACATTGGCTCTATAATATTAAGCAAACAACATAATGCACACAAGTAATTGGGTCCTTGGGGATCCAAATGGATATTTCCAAGTTGGAATTTTAAACTTCATTTATATTTAATATTTTTGTGAATGCTACAAAAACATAATAATACATTTTTATTTATGGCTGGTGGAAACTTGGATAATGTTGACTGCACAGGGAAGCACAGGAAAATAATTTAAAGAAAAGATCTAGAGGAACTGGAAATATGGCAAGAAGAGAGTACTACCAAGAATTAAGTGGTAAAACATGCAGAAAATGATCCAATGCAGCTTTGGAGAGGGTGGGAAAGATGGCAGTAAAGAATAGGAGGCAAGATGAATTTCTAGGTGATAGTATAGGGCAAATATGGACCAATAATAATATACTTTAACAATGTCCTCTATGCTTTTGAACCACGAAGAGGCTTTGCAGCACAGGGAGATGAAGGGCCCAGTACCTACTACCTACTCCTTGGTCTTGGCTTCTGTTACACAGCAATGCTTGGCTAATATACAGCTATGTGTAGCATCCTGATTACTGCCACAATAGAGTGAATTTCTGTTCATGTATATTCCTTCTAAGTTAGTACACTGCCAAGGAGTAGAGAAAGATGCTATGACTGCCCATAGGAGCAATATTTAAAACCTATGCTGGGAAGGAAAGTTGTATATTTTGCATGTGAGTCTTATTCTCATTAAACACAATCCCGCTAAAGCTCAGCTCAGGCAAGGGAAGAAAGTATTTCTAACACAAGAGATTTATGAAAATCAAAGCAAGAAAGTTGCTGTTTGATTCTTAGTTCATATAGCACATAGCAACCATTAAGCTTATATTTTGAAATAAATAGATTAAATTAATTGAAGAAGAAAATTTTAATCCATTTCACAGATGATAAAGCATGAGGTACAACAAATTTAATCAACTTTTCTAACCTCTCTCAGGATATGTGCTATGCAGCAAGAATTTAAATGCAAGTATGCTGAAGGTCAAAGACTATGATTTTTTTCAGTATTGAATTTGTTAATTGATTTTGTAACTGAGCCACTGCCCATCAATCCTGTAGAGCAATCTTACATCTCTTTATTTGCTTGTAGAGGATTTCTTTGGTTTTAGTTTGGAAAGCCTTCATTAATATTTTTTCACTGCTCTGATTATGTAGTAGAAATCATACCTGGAAGGATTTTCAAGTACTTCTAGGTAAATGTGTATTCATAGAAATGACAAGTTGGAGTGTAAGGATATCGAGAATCATGGTTAGTTTAGTGATCAAAGTCAGGGTGCCTACTGTGAACACGTCTTCATTCTGAACAACAAAAGGAGGGAACTTGCATTAGATAACTCTTGGGATGTGTTTAATAGACCCACAGAAGTCTGTGACAAATTTTAGAAACCAAAGCCCACAAACTTAGGAATACAGACTAGTAAGACTGAAGAGGAAGGAAAAGCTTATGTGAAAATTGTAATATCAAGCAATATCAAAACTGCACATGCATGACATATGGCTTATTTGTAAATGTTAAGCTCCAAGATTGTTGATCACTGAGTCCATCAGGAAGCAAGAGTGAAATTCTACCTCTGAAGCCTTACGTTCATTAAGGTCTATAAGAGGAAAAATGCACACAGTACTGGGCAGTAGTGTTACAGGCCTTTAATCCCACCACTTTTGAAGCAGGGGTTTGAGGATCCCTGAATTCGAAGCCAGTCTGGACTACAGAGTAAATTCTAGGACAGCCAGAGCTACATAAAGAAAACCTATTCCACCAAATTAGCAAACAAATTTTAAAATATGAAGGAATGAAAGAAAAAGAAAAAGAAAGAAAAAAACGCACAGTTTGTAAATTTATTCAAATATCAGGTGTTCTTCTTTTCTGACAAATGCTTAAGTATTTATCTGTACTCATCTATGTAGACATAATAAAAATTGATTTTTAAAAGATATGTAGGTAACTGAATGGTATTTCTCACTTCTTTTGGCAAATAACACATATAAGACGGCTACTTTCATGAGTAACAATGACAAACAGACATGATCTGAATTGAGCAATGTTCTAGGACTGACTTAGTTTAGAGATAAGGGTTTTGTGGATAATGAAAATATAACTGTGCCTACTTTTCAGGATTCAAACTGCACATAATGTATAAATACGGTTGAGTTATTTGGGCAATGCTCATTGTCACTGCAGAACATCAACAGGTACTTCATTATTGTCATTGGTTTAAATAATATGAGCACACTAAGAATTACTCAAAATTGTGCCTTCAGTACAATATTGAATATAATCATAAGTTAAAAAAGTTTGGATGCCACAAACTAAAAGTCCAAATTAGACTGAAGAAAAATGACTTCTTTATTTGTTTAGCACCACTTTGCCTTCAAGAAAAATGAGAGAAAATGTCAACCATTCATACATTTCAAGCATTTTTTCAGGCATCAATGAACAAATCTTGACCTTCTATAGAGAAATATTTAAATGAAAAATTCAGTGAAAAGTACTATATTGGTTTGTGAACCAGTGGATTCTTGTCTCCATTTCTGATTCCTGGTTTAGAGATACTTGCATATTACTGATATACGGTTAGGGTGAACCTGTTGAATGGCTCATGCTATGGTTTCTGATCATTTTTATTTTGAGCTCATTTAATTCAAGGTAGTTAAAAGATCTGAAGATGGAGCAAAGAGTATTTACACTAGGTCCCAGAGGTGCGACGAACATTATACCCATCAGTAGCACATCCATTGAGAAGGAAGTCAGCTGGAAAATCAAGTATGGTATCTTGTTAATAAGATTGACGGAGGGGTAGCATTTTCTTTTTTCTTTCTCTTTCCCTTTGTCTACTGAATTCCAATACTCTTGCTTTGCTGTATGATCTTGTGATGTGATTAAATCAACCTATGCATAAACAATAAATAAATGTGATATTATAATTATAGTTTTTAGGGAACTGGTGTAGGATTGAGGCAAGAAAGTGGAGCAGATAGTACAGTATAGAAGGCCTTACATAAAGACTAAATTTGGCATAGAAAACAAAAGTTACTAGTAAAGAATAAGGCTGGAAACCTCCAGTCTGAGATGTGGTAGAAGGGACTGAAGCCACTAGCATAGGCACAGAGGACTTCCAGAGTATTCTATAGGTGACCAGTAATCATTATATACACATAATAGCTTGTGTGAGAAAGCCTATGGTATGCTAGTGACCCCAAAAGCTTGTGAAAATGAGACATCCTTTGTACATCCTGGTCAGTGAGATTTTAACACTCCATTTCCTACATTCACACACACATACATGGGTGCACATGCACGCACGAGCATGTACACACACACACACACGCACACACACACACACACAAGGCTCCTTTCTCTATGGGAAATGTATTTTTCTATGACATGTGTCTGCTTATACTGCCAGTTAGGCATCTATATCCTGGGTTATAAGTTCCATAAATCTTCCGGATTTTCCAACAAGCCACAATACTCACCAATATCAGAATGATTAGAAATGGGAAATTCCATGAGGGTATCATGAGTCAAAGTGAGAAAATGCTGAAACCATGTGTCAGCAGTGAGGCGCAATGTAGAGTGCTTTGGTGTCTCTTGATTCTGATGGGCAGAGTTTCTGTTCTTGGCAAGTCTTTGTTACTAAGTGACATGTTTTCTAGAGCCTTGGTTGAACTTTCTATCAAAGTTTGTGGCAAGCAGCCTGAAAATTGAGGTGAGGATTGAGGGACTGAAGAACAAGCAATAACTCAGAACCAGGGAGGATCTCCTCCTTCTCATTACTGATGAAGCAGTTTACAAAGCAATCAATGGGTAGACATATCTGAAGATCAACCAGCATGTCTGTGTCCTCAGCAAAGCACATGGGGGTTATTATGATGGGAACACTGACATGTTAAGAAAGTTGTAGCACAGTGGAAAAAAAGGTGATATTAAGTCAAAAATCTTTTCAAACTGTGAACTCTCTGCAGCATACATGAAAGAGTATGAATAGGTATTATGTCTATTAACACCCTTGGAATTATCCTGGGGTTTTAGTAATGTAGTTTTATTATCTTCTGCTACAACAATGTTAATTAAACAATTGTACAGATTTTAAAGGTGTAGTCTCAACATCGGAAGCAGTTTAGCAATGCATGTGGGTTTGTATGTGTGTGTTCATGTGCAAGTGTGCTTTGTTTTGGGCATGTGTTTGTCTTTAGCAACATTTAACATTTCATTCTAGAAGTTCTGATTTTATAGGCAGTGAATGTGGCCTAGTCATGTGAGTGTTTTAAATAGATATGGTTCATATTAATGGATATCTTAGTTGTATTATACCAGTTAAAAGTTGATCATGCAAACTAGTAGATTTACTCCATAATCGGTAGAACAAAACAGTTTGATATAAATTCAGAAATGTTTTCAGATTATTACTCTTAGAGTCTAAATTGTATTGTGTTAAAGTTGGAGTGCTGATAGAACTTATTTCATAGGATGGCTAAAATATGCAAAGAGACGAGCTTTCACAACAGTTTTCTAATACAACATGCATCACAATTAGTTACTGAATGATGGATTAGTAATCTGTCAATATTTTAAATTAAAGATTAATTTTGGATATATTTTATTTGACACATAATAATTGTACACATTTGTAGTGGGACATGAAGTTTAATACTGAAATAGATTGTGTAATTTCCATGCACAATAAAATATAAGTGTCTTCTCAAGCATATGTTCTTCACAGCATAGTAAAAAATGTTAAAAATACTTTTGAAGACCTCTTGCAATGCATAGTATACTATTGTCTTCTGACTGTGCAATAACTCACTAAAATTTCTTATCCCTGTGCATCTTTATTTTAAACCCATCAGTGATCATTTTTACAACCTTCATGCTGTTACTCTTTCTAGGGTCTGGTAGACACCACCCTACTCTCAATGTCTATCAGATTTTTTTAACGTTCCTCATGAGTGAGATTATGCAGTTTTGGTCTTTCTGTGTCTGTCTTATTTTAGTTAAGATGAAAATCTCTAATTCTGCTCATGTTGTCACAAATGTTGGAACTTTATTTTGAGGGGTCTAAATAATTTCAGTAAAGTAAATATAGCATAATGTATGCATTATTCAAGGTTTGTTTCTGTTTATTTCATTTTGGAGACAAGGTCTCCAGGTTGGCCTGGAAGTCTCTGGCACAGGCTGACCTTGGGTTTGCAACCATTGTCCTGTCTCCTAAATGCTTGGATTATGTGTGTGGACCACCATGCCAGGATCCATTTTTCAGCTGACAGCCCATTAATTTCATTTCCTGGCTATTGGGAGTAGTGCTGAAATAAACACAAGAGTGCAGGTGTCTCCTTGGCAGACAGGTTCATTTTATTTGGAAATATTGTCTGTAGTAGGTTTGCTGAATTATATGATAGTTCCTTTTTTATTTTTTTAATTTTATTATGACGATGGTGATGTACTACTGACTTTCGCTCCGATTCATGACCTCTAATTCTTTAACTGTTTTGATTATTTTCTAAAAGAAAGGTAAGTATGTACTTTCCCTTTTTGCATGTGGATAACCAATTTTCTCAGTACTTTTGTTGGAAAGCATAACCTTTCCTCATGTATACATAGATATAATATACATATACATCTAACCACACACATGCAAATATAAACATATATGTATAAATGTTGTTTCTATATGTAGTCTCAAGACATGGTCTTACTCTGTAGCTCTGCCTATCCTGTCACTTGCTATATAGACCAGGGTGGTTTAGAACTCACAGGTCTGCCCTTCCTCTAAGGCCTGAGCACTGGGATTAAAGGTCTGTATCACTATGCCTGACCCTTGGTCTCAGGTTATTTTTTAAGATACTCATTCCTAATTAGTAAATGGAAAATAGGAAATATTTCACAACAAACCTTTTGAGCAAAATAGTATGATAGTAATGTATACCATAAAATTGAAATACTAAAAGATAGTTCCAGCTTGATATATTTTATAATCAATTCTGTAAGAAACTGGTAATTGCTCCAAGTGTTCTTGGCTTTGTTGTACCTGTGAATTCACTGAGTCAACTGAGTGGGAAAACAGAACGCGGTCTGTAGGGAGGGTCTGCATCTGATCATTCACACTGGGACAATTTCTCTGTAACTTCTGGCCTTTCTTAATCTGACCCTTCTTGAAAATCACAGGCTACAACCAAGTTATTAAACTGGCTTTCCTTCCCAAAGTTCACCCATTCATTTGACAAGGAGATGTGACAGGAAAGAATGGTACCATTTTTCAAATGTTTCTTGCAAAATCATGGGGTGCAAACAACAGTGGATACAATTGGATGCAAAATTTGGCAATTTTGAAAAATCAAATTTCTATCTAATTTTGCTGTCTCAGCCATTTAGTAACTTAAATACTTTAAAATGTATGTCAGTATTGTTTTTTTTGAGACCAGGTTTCTCTGTTGCTTTGGAGACTGTCCTGGACATAGGTCTTGTAGACCAGGCTAGCCTCGAACTCACAGAGATCTGCCTCTCTAGTGCTGGGATTAAAGACTTGCACCACCATTGCCTGGCTCTTAGTACTTTTAAGATATAATATTTACAGCTATTTCTTTGTCTTAAGCACATTGTATATTTTTACTTTGTAAGAATAATACATAATTTATAATGTACATTTTAGCTGATGTTCTTTGCCAAAAAATACATCCTGTCTCATGAAGGGTACCAGGAACTTTCTTTTCAGCTCTGGAGACCAGAAGAGGCAAACCAATACCCCGGTGCTTGCACTCAGTACAAAATCATTTTCACTCACCCGCCCTTTAGTAAAAGTAGCCAAGTCATCCTAAATCAAATAAGCAACCCCACAAAAGCAAAAACAAAGACAAACAAACAAGCAAACAAAAGTCCAAACAAAATGAGGAACAATAAAAACAACACTGGCAACAATAACAAAGAGACTTTACTGGTGAAAACAGTTAGCGCTTGCAATCTACCATATATACCGACAAAAGATGGGGTGTGTGACTTTCCCTGTGGAAAGCCTAACAGGAGTATTGCTTGCCAATGTAGTTTGTGGCTTACTCCCTAATACCTCAAAATGTTAACCACTAACTAATACAAAAAATCAATACTCATTATCTAAGCTTTTGTTTAAAGCAAATGTTCAAAGGATGTTTAGATAAAAGAAAAAGGAAGGGTCACAGAGTTCTCTTTTTACCACACAGAGAACATTGAAGGCTTGGAAAGAATGAAATTAAGAAAAAAAGAAAGAAAAAAAAANCTCTCTCTCTCTCTCTCTCTCTCTCTCTCTCTCTCTCTCTCTCTCTCTCCAACAAGGTAGAAAATTCCTAAGTTCCTTCCCCACAGCCTTCACACAGACACCCCCTTGGATCAGGACTGCCTCTAGCTGAGAGGGTTTGGAAAGGGTGTGGTTTTCCTCATTCCCCATGAGTGAGAGCTAGGTGAGGATGGAGGGGAGGTGTGGGACATGAGCACCCAGGGACCAGACCAGCTGCGAGAAGAGATACCCTTCTTGCTGGGGGAAGACAGCACAAGGTGTACCTGCTGGGTGGACTTTAGACGACACTGGAGCTGTCACCTCATGCATAGCTCAGCAAAATGTGGTGCAGACCCCCAGCGCTTTGTCCCAGGCCTGTGCTCCAAAGAAGCTGAGCAGATTATTCCCAATCTGAGGTTTATGGGATCCTACCGAAGACAGTTCACCTCTCACCAGCAGCAGAGGCTGCTGTGGCTTGAATGAAATGTCCCCCTTTTGGATGTTAGGACACTTGGTCCCTAGTTGATGTCAGTCTTTGGGGAGGTTTAGGAGGTAGGCGCGGCTTTGCTGAAGGAAGCACAACACTTGAAAATAAAAGCCTGGGGCCACTTCTGGTTTGTTGCCTCTGTTTCACGCTTGCTTTTGAAGATGGGAGTTCCGGACGCCAAGCCGGCCCCTTGCTACTATGCCAATCTGCCATGATAGACGCATCCCTCTGGAAATGTAAGCCCAATAAACTTTTCCTTCTATAAATTGCCTTGGTCAGACAGCAATAAAAAAGTAATTGTCAACTTAACAGGATTTAGAATCACCATGGAAACAAGTCCCTGGGCATGCCCGTGAGGAAGTTTCGAGATTAGGTTAACCAATGTGGGAAGACCTACTATAACTGTGAGAGACACCATTCTCGGGACAAGTCCTGGACTGAATAGGAAGAAGAAAGCTGGATGGGCAGCAGCATGCTGTCTCTCTGCTTCCTGACTGTGCGTGCAACAGGACCCCTCAAGCTCGCACCAGCATGCCTTCTAGCCCAAACAAAGCTCTCCTTTCCTTAAGTGGCTTTTGTTAGGTGTTTTTCTAACAGCAACAAGATAAATAGCTAATGCGGACAATTAGTCTCCAGACATACTGCACAGAGAAGGAGCATCTCTCTGATCCTAACGGCACACGCACGACACGGAACACAGGCTTGCAGAGCATGGGTGCTGTCGGCTGCCAGGATCCAGGAGCTCTGACTCTACGCATGCGCAGAAGCCTTTTCTTCTCGTTTCTCAAAAGACGTGGTGACACCGCTGTTTAGGACGCACTTCCACTGTTGCTATTTTGAGTGACAGGTGATCTCAGCCATGTAAGAGGACTATGTAGGCTGTGTGCCGTTTACCCCGCCATCTCACCTAAGTGTATTGAGAGTTCACAGACTGTGTTGTCTTTGGAAGCTCCTAGAGCTTGTCTCCCAGAGACACTGAAGGATGACTGTGTACATTTGTTATACGGGACAGGCTCCAGTCCCAAGTACTTCTCCTGGCTGTTCTCGTTTCTGCACTCCTCATCCTGATGTCTGACTAACATGGGGTGGGGGGCACAGCATTCAGTCCTCCTTCCTTCTTCCTGGGAACCATGTACAATAAGCACTTAAGAGTCCTATGGGAGGATGGATCCAGAGCCCCAGCCTCCTTAACTGTACTCCCTGGAGGGGGCTGGCTGCCTCCAAAAGGCTCCTTCCCTCACTCCATGAAAGCCCTAGTGGCCCTGTGGTCCCTCCTCCATGCGACTACTCATCTGTCGTGGCCACACTAGGCTGGCAGTGGCATTGGCAGCTACAGATGGCATCGTGTCCCATTATTTGCACCGTGTTCAAACTAAGGTGAGAAGGGACTTCGAGCTGATGGGGGATGTCCTTCTGTATATGTGTTGGCTTTATTGGTTGGTGAATAAAGCTGTTTCAGCCAATGTCTTAGCAGAGTAAAGCCAGGTGGGAAATCTGAATAGAGATATATACAGAGAGAGTAAGCAGAATCAAAGAGATGCTGTGTAGCTGCCAAAGGAGACAGATGCCAGAACCTTACCTGGTAAGCCACAGTCTTGTGGAGATTCAGAGATTACTAGAAATGGGTTAGTTTAGGATGTAAGAGCTAGCTAAAAATAGGACTTGGTTAAACAGTGCTGTAATTAATATAGTTTCTGTGTGATTATTCAGATCTGGGCGGCCAGGAGTGAATGAGCAATCTCTGTTTACAGAGCCTCTGTATCTTTTGACTCTTGTTCTATTTTCCAGTTCATTTGTTTGCGGGGGTTGGGTTTGATGCATGACCACACCATTTTCTTATTAACTCATTCAGATATGTGGCTGTGGGCTCACATCCTAAGCCAGTTTCTGTTAGAGGTAGTAAAGGCATTAGTGTGGCTGCCCTCGCAGAAGCAAAGACGTTGTAAAGAAACAACCATGCCCTTCATTTGGTTTAGAAGGAGAAATACACCCCCCAAGAAATTGGAATTCCTCCAGGAGCCTCATGTGGGGGAAGGAAAGGCTGAAGCTGACACTAGCCGAGCAGGGAGACTTGTCTCCTTGGAGGAGATTTGCAACCTGACAGACCACCTTGGAACCCAGACAAGGTGGTGGATGGAACCACACTTTGACCATATTGCTTAGCTATGTCTACTTCTTGCCCTCTATTTAAGCCTAAGCTTCATGTCAGGGTTCCAAAGATAGACTAGGGATGGAGGGCCACTAGATCTCTTTGTTCTTCTTCCCAATGTGGCCACACTAAATGAACCTCTTTCTTCTGCTTTTTTCGTTGTTGTGGCTTTAGCGCTCCTCCTGAGGACCAGAGACTGATCCTGGTTTGTTAGAGTTTACAATATCCCTAGTGGCATTGGAAGATGGGTCTCAGCTCTTGATCAGTCCCTCCTCCCCTGGATGTCTGAGGACCACTCATGATGGAGCACTCATGGAGCGCTTGTGCTAAAAGCCTGTGGGGTCCCTCAGCATGACCCTGAGACCTCTGCCCTTGGTCTCGACACCGATGATAACCAACAACCCGGCACCAGCTGTAGGATATGTCATTTCACCCTCCCAGCCACTCAGTCCTGCCTCCTCTGGACAATTCCAGCTAAGAGTTGATCCATGACAAGGCATCATCAGGCAGAGTATTGCATTTGACTATCAAAGAGAGGAAAATGGCTTGTATTAAAAAAAATAATGAAGAACACAGAATAGCAGTCATGTCTTTTAATTCTCAGGCCGAATTTGAGTTCTGAAAGTCAGAGAGGTTGAACTATGTCACCTGGCCAGATCCAGCCACAGAACAGGTGTATGTCCAGTGGGTGGGCCAGATGGCTTCAGTGCCCGATATGGGTGGTGGTGCCAAGTCTTGATGTAACCAGCTCTCTCGGATGGACTCTAAAAGGGACATTCCTCTAAAAGGAGAAGAACAAAGGTACTCATAAGCGATGTATTTCTCTTTTGACAACTGTAGGAAACTTTGACTTGAAGCGCCAATAGGAAAATTCTTCATGAAACACAAACTGCCAGGAATGGGGAAATGGCTCAGTTGACAAAGCGCTTGCCTTGCAAGCAAGAGGACCTGAATTCGATTCCCAGGTCCATGTTAGAAGTTGCACTGTGGTAAACCTATAATCCCTGTACTGAGGAGAAAGAGACAGGAGGGATCCCATCTTAGGAAGGAAGGTGGATGGCTCCTGAGTAATGACGCATGAGGTTGACCTCTGGCCTCCACACTGTGTACATGTGCCCCTGCATGCACATGGCCTCTTACACAAGTGCACACAGAGAAGCTGTCTTGGGGCATTGTCTTGTCATCCCCTTCACTCCTGCTCAAGTGAGCTTTCCCAAGGTAGTTTGGGTTCAGACAAACTATTAAGTAAAAGCAGGTCCAACCCTTGCCAGGCTTTCAGCCCTGACCTTTCACCCCTAGGCCGGGATTCAGCCATGTCACAAGCATCCAGGGACCACCAGTGACACCTAGACTCATGCAGTTCTCCCTACTAACTAACTCCTTATCCTCTTCTGTGTTGAGAAGTGACTGTACCTTCTGGAGAGTTTTTGATGGCCATAGGATAGAAGCACCATGGAAATCCCCGGATACTGTCATCGAAACAGCAACTTCTTTCCTTGCACTGTGTGGCAGTGACGCCAGGGAAGCCACAATTTTTCCTTTCTCGAGGCCTCACTGTACATGTTTCTACAGTAAAGGTAAAAAGCAGAGGAAAATTATGGGCTAGATTCCTGAAGTTTTCCACACAGATTCCTCCTCAGAGGAAACAAGACCTGGCCTGCTGGGAGCCAGGCATACGGTCCTTGTTTGCAGATGTGGGAAGTCTGGAGCTGGGGGACAGTTCCAGGGCCCAGCTTTGCACAGCTGCACCTGCTAGGTGATAGATGTACTGTCCACTTACTAACGTCTGCGCTTGGTCAGTGAACTGTACTCGCCTAATAAATAAGTACTTGCTGAGCCGTATGTATTCTGGCTACATGTAGGAACCAGCTTGGCAAAAGCCAGGCACTGCCCAGTGTCAGAATACATAAATGAAAGCAGAGGTCCTGCTGTCTCCTTCCCTTTGTGCCAAGAAACTGGTAAGCACTCCCAAGGATGTATCTTTGCTTCAGATTCAACAAACAACCGAGTAAAAGAGGACCCCTTGCCAGACGTTCAGGTCCAACCCTCTACCCCTAGACCTGGATTCAGAGGCTAACAGACCCATGGAGGATATGAACCACACAGCACAGTGTGTGGAGGATAAACCTGGGGATGGTGGTAGCACTTGTGCTGGGATGGGGAGGGGGAGCAAGCAAAGAGTGGCGGAGGACCATAAGACTGAATGAAGCAGAGACAGCTTCTCATTAGAGGAGGCTGAGCAGGTGACAATAGGTGTCCCGGGCATATATCAGAGTCCAGAGGCATGGGCATCATCAGAGCCCACTCGCAGGGCTGTTTGCTTGTGTGAGGATCTGCTGAAGTGTTCCTGAAGAACTAGTTCCTGTCTTTCAGAATAAGAGCAGGACCACTTGCTGGTCCACTTGCTGGTGGCCTCTGAGGGGACACCAGTCTCCAAGCTGTGGTTCTGTTATAAAACTAAGGTGACCACTGGCCACCCACCAGGACAGTAGGGGTCACAGGTCCTTAAGCCATGGAGAATCAGCAGCCAGGAGTAGGAGGGATGTTTCTCCTCTCCTTTGGCTTCCAACTCCCTTCCTTCCCCAGCAGGATTTACAGATCTCTGTCTGACTCACACATTTGTGGTCACAAGAGAGAATTATTGAAAGCGAGTTCCCTATAGGATTGGCACTCTGTTCTATAGCATATATCGTTACATATCTACAGATCTATCTCTATGGAAACAGGGTCAAGGACACCATGTGACCCAGGTCCAGGGAATGGGGCAGAGGAAAGCAGGGAGACTGTATGACAGATGGAAGTGGGGGAGTGGAGGGAGCAAAAGCAGCAGAGAGAGGCACCCCTCGCCCTTCACCATCTACTGCTAAGTCTTTTCTCCCTCAGGGTCACCCGCTGTCTCCTTGTTCCCGGCCACAGGTTGGTACCAGCAGAGGGGTCTAGGTAATGACATGGTACCCTTGCCTCCCTGTTCTCCCAACTACCTGCTCCCACTCAAGGGGCACAGAAGGTGCTGGAAGGTTAGCAGAGTGCCCTTAACTCTTTTCTCATGTCCATGGATATCCTTGACTTAAAAACTGTCTTGTTCCCTCTTCCTTAATGCTGTGTCTAAGAACCAAGTCCTTCACAGCCAGGGAAGCACAGCTCCCACATGGCCCACATCACATACCTGGGCCACTGTCACACACCTGCTATTGATACCCACGAAGCAGACACTGTTCCCATTCTACAGGCAAAACAGCCGAGACAAGGTCACGGGTCACAAGGAGGGATGAAGGCCAGGTGGATGACACAAGGCTTCAAGAGAGGGTTGGATTCCAGAGTTGGGTGCATCCTAGGGACCCAGGGGGCCAGGATATGAATAAATCTCTAGAAGGCCCAGTCCCAAAGACTTGGGCAGGGCTACCAGCCAGGGAGAGGCTGGCAGGGGCATCTGGAAGTGCTGGACTCACTCTAAACCACACGGAATGTTGCATTTGGAGATAAGGCTCTAAGAACAGCACGACATTGGCATCACTGGGGGAAGAGGGAGCTCAGCGCAGAGGCTCCATTCTCCCGACACTCTCAGAGGCCCTGGGGCCCCACTCCACTGCTCCCTACTTCCCTGCTTTGGGGAATCTTATAAACAGGGTAATGACCTTCAAGGGCCTGGACCAGCGGCTGCATAAGGGAAGGCTGGGAATAACAGGACCCAACAGCCTCTGGGCCCAGTGTCTATGGCTGTGGCCAACAGAAAGCAAGAGGACTCGATTTACCTTCCTGGTCCTGGGCGAGGCTGCTGAGGGCCAGCATGAGGACCACAGCGAGGGCACAGATCACTTTGTGCTCCATGGCAGCTTCACAGGAAGACCACGAGTGACCGATGAGCCTCTGCCCGAGTTCTTGGCTTTATACCACTGGCCTATTTGCCGAGAGTGAGAAAGCATTTGCCAAAGGAGGCTCCATGCTGAGTAAGATTACAAGGTGTTTCTGAGATGCAGTCATGGGCTGAGAGTGCTGATAGGGGAAGGCAAGTCCCTCTCATGAGATACACTGGGTAAGTAGCCAGTGTATCTCCCCCGACATGGCCTTGATCCAGATCCAGGTAGTATTAGTAAAGCCCTCCTTCTGGACTGACATTGCTTCCTCAGCCAGAGCTGACTCATAGCAAGAGACCACAGGAAGGGCCTGTTGCCGCAATACCCCTTCCAAGTGATCCAGGAAGAGCCAACGAGTCCCCATCCCCTGGCCCTGTCCTTCCAAAGCGGGCATGTGTATAATGTCAGCTACTTGGAGGTTCCAGGTCACCTGGGGACAGGAAGTACGTGGCTGGACAAGATGAAATGGGAAATAAGGGGCTAGCTCCCTGCAGGCATGGTTCTCTCTGCCACAGGGATGACCCTCTAGACTGCATCCTTGGTTCATTTGTTTCATTCTTACACATACATATGTGAGCAAGGTGTTCTTAGGTCCCTTGCTGAGGAATCCTGCTCAGCGGGGGCCTGTCTCAATGACAACTTTGGGCTCTGAAAATGTGGCAAAAACACAGAATCCTCATCAAGGTACTGCACATGCGCCCTGAACTCACCTTGGTGATTCTTTTTATTTTCATTTTAGGGTTTTTTTTTAAATTTTATTTATTTATTTATTTATTTATTTATTCATTTTTGAGACAGGGTTTCTCTGTAGCTTTGGAGCCTGTCCTGGAACTAGCTCCAGTAGACCAGACTGGCCTCAAACTGGTCTCTGCCCCCCAAGTACTGGGATTAAAGGTGTGCACCACCACCACCTGGCTTATTTTTTATTTTTTTAAATATATATATTTATGTATTTATTTATTATGTATACAGTTGGCCAGAAGAGGGCACCAGACCTCAATTACAGATGGTTGTGAGCCACCATGTGGNTGTAGGATATGTCATTTCACCCTCCCAGCCACTCAGTCCTGCCTCCTCTGGACAGTTCCAGCTAAGAGTTGATCCATGACAAGGCATCATCAGGCAGAATATTGCATTTAACTATCAAAGAGAGGAAAATGGCTTGTATTTAAAAAAAATAATGAAGAACACAGAATAGCATTCATGTCTTTTAATTCTCAGGCCGAATTTGAGTTCTGAAAGTCAGAGAGGTTGAACTATGTCACCTGGCCAGATCCAGCCACAGAACAGGTGTATGTCCAGTGGGTGGGCCAGATGGCTTCAGTGCCCGATATGGGTGGTGGTGCCAAGTCTTGATGTAACCAGCTCTCTCGGATGGACTCTAAAAGGGACATTCCTCTAAAAGGAGAAGAACAAAGGTACTCATAAGCGATGTATTTCTCTTTTGACAACTGTAGGAAACTTTGACTTGAAGCGCCAATAGGAAAATTCTTCATGAAACACAAACTGCCAGGAATGGGGAAATGGCTCAGTTGACAAAGCGCTTGCCTTGCAAGCAAGAGGACCTGAATTCGATTCCCAGGTCCATGTTAGAAGTTGCACTGTGGTAAACCTATAATCCCTGTACTGAGGAGAAAGAGACAGGAGGGATCCCATCTTAGGAAGGAAGGTGGATGGCTCCTGAGTAATGACGCATGAGGTTGACCTCTGGCCTCCACACTGTGTACATGTGCCCCTGCATGCACATGGCCTCTTACACAAGTGCACACAGAGAAGCTGTCTTGGGGCATTGTCTTGTCATCCCCTTCACTCCTGCTCAAGTGAGCTTTCCCAAGGTAGTTTGGGTTCAGACAAACTATTAAGTAAAAGCAGGTCCAACCCTTGCCAGGCTTTCAGCCCTGACCTTTCACCCCTAGGCCGGGATTCAGCCATGTCACAAGCATCCAGGGACCACCAGTGACACCTAGACTCATGCAGTTCTCCCTACTAACTAACTCCTTATCCTCTTCTGTGTTGAGAAGTGACTGTACCTTCTGGAGAGTTTTTGATGGCCATAGGATAGAAGCACCATGGAAATCCCCGGATACTGTCATCGAAACAGCAACTTCTTTCCTTGCACTGTGTGGCAGTGACGCCAGGGAAGCCACAATTTTTCCTTTCTCGAGGCCTCACTGTACATGTTTCTACAGTAAAGGTAAAAAGCAGAGGAAAATTATGGGCTAGATTCCTGAAGTTTTCCACACAGATTCCTCCTCAGAGGAAACAAGACCTGGCCTGCTGGGAGCCAGGCATACGGTCCTTGTTTGCAGATGTGGGAAGTCTGGAGCTGGGGGACAGTTCCAGGGCCCAGCTTTGCACAGCTGCACCTGCTAGGTGATAGATGTACTGTCCACTTACTAACGTCTGCGCTTGGTCAGTGAACTGTACTCGCCTAATAAATAAGTACTTGCTGAGCCGTATGTATTCTGGCTACATGTAGGAACCAGCTTGGCAAAAGCCAGGCACTGCCCAGTGTCAGAATACATAAATGAAAGCAGAGGTCCTGCTGTCTCCTTCCCTTTGTGCCAAGAAACTGGTAAGCACTCCCAAGGATGTATCTTTGCTTCAGATTCAACAAACAACCGAGTAAAAGAGGACCCCTTGCCAGACGTTCAGGTCCAACCCTCTACCCCTAGACCTGGATTCAGAGGCTAACAGACCCATGGAGGATATGAACCACACAGCACAGTGTGTGGAGGATAAACCTGGGGATGGTGGTAGCACTTGTGCTGGGATGGGGAGGGGGAGCAAGCAAAGAGTGGCGGAGGACCATAAGACTGAATGAAGCAGAGACAGCTTCTCATTAGAGGAGGCTGAGCAGGTGACAATAGGTGTCCCGGGCATATATCAGAGTCCAGAGGCATGGGCATCATCAGAGCCCACTCGCAGGGCTGTTTGCTTGTGTGAGGATCTGCTGAAGTGTTCCTGAAGAACTAGTTCCTGTCTTTCAGAATAAGAGCAGGACCACTTGCTGGTCCACTTGCTGGTGGCCTCTGAGGGGACACCAGTCTCCAAGCTGTGGTTCTGTTATAAAACTAAGGTGACCACTGGCCACCCACCAGGACAGTAGGGGTCACAGGTCCTTAAGCCATGGAGAATCAGCAGCCAGGAGTAGGAGGGATGTTTCTCCTCTCCTTTGGCTTCCAACTCCCTTCCTTCCCCAGCAGGATTTACAGATCTCTGTCTGACTCACACATTTGTGGTCACAAGAGAGAATTATTGAAAGCGAGTTCCCTATAGGATTGGCACTCTGTTCTATAGCATATATCGTTACATATCTACAGATCTATCTCTATGGAAACAGGGTCAAGGACACCATGTGACCCAGGTCCAGGGAATGGGGCAGAGGAAAGCAGGGAGACTGTATGACAGATGGAAGTGGGGGAGTGGAGGGAGCAAAAGCAGCAGAGAGAGGCACCCCTCGCCCTTCACCATCTACTGCTAAGTCTTTTCTCCCTCAGGGTCACCCGCTGTCTCCTTGTTCCCGGCCACAGGTTGGTACCAGCAGAGGGGTCTAGGTAATGACATGGTACCCTTGCCTCCCTGTTCTCCCAACTACCTGCTCCCACTCAAGGGGCACAGAAGGTGCTGGAAGGTTAGCAGAGTGCCCTTAACTCTTTTCTCATGTCCATGGATATCCTTGACTTAAAAACTGTCTTGTTCCCTCTTCCTTAATGCTGTGTCTAAGAACCAAGTCCTTCACAGCCAGGGAAGCACAGCTCCCACATGGCCCACATCACATACCTGGGCCACTGTCACACACCTGCTATTGATACCCACGAAGCAGACACTGTTCCCATTCTACAGGCAAAACAGCCGAGACAAGGTCACGGGTCACAAGGAGGGATGAAGGCCAGGTGGATGACACAAGGCTTCAAGAGAGGGTTGGATTCCAGAGTTGGGTGCATCCTAGGGACCCAGGGGGCCAGGATATGAATAAATCTCTAGAAGGCCCAGTCCCAAAGACTTGGGCAGGGCTACCAGCCAGGGAGAGGCTGGCAGGGGCATCTGGAAGTGCTGGACTCACTCTAAACCACACGGAATGTTGCATTTGGAGATAAGGCTCTAAGAACAGCACGACATTGGCATCACTGGGGGAAGAGGGAGCTCAGCGCAGAGGCTCCATTCTCCCGACACTCTCAGAGGCCCTGGGGCCCCACTCCACTGCTCCCTACTTCCCTGCTTTGGGGAATCTTATAAACAGGGTAATGACCTTCAAGGGCCTGGACCAGCGGCTGCATAAGGGAAGGCTGGGAATAACAGGACCCAACAGCCTCTGGGCCCAGTGTCTATGGCTGTGGCCAACAGAAAGCAAGAGGACTCGATTTACCTTCCTGGTCCTGGGCGAGGCTGCTGAGGGCCAGCATGAGGACCACAGCGAGGGCACAGATCACTTTGTGCTCCATGGCAGCTTCACAGGAAGACCACGAGTGACCGATGAGCCTCTGCCCGAGTTCTTGGCTTTATACCACTGGCCTATTTGCCGAGAGTGAGAAAGCATTTGCCAAAGGAGGCTCCATGCTGAGTAAGATTACAAGGTGTTTCTGAGATGCAGTCATGGGCTGAGAGTGCTGATAGGGGAAGGCAAGTCCCTCTCATGAGATACACTGGGTAAGTAGCCAGTGTATCTCCCCCGACATGGCCTTGATCCAGATCCAGGTAGTATTAGTAAAGCCCTCCTTCTGGACTGACATTGCTTCCTCAGCCAGAGCTGACTCATAGCAAGAGACCACAGGAAGGGCCTGTTGCCGCAATACCCCTTCCAAGTGATCCAGGAAGAGCCAACGAGTCCCCATCCCCTGGCCCTGTCCTTCCAAAGCGGGCATGTGTATAATGTCAGCTACTTGGAGGTTCCAGGTCACCTGGGGACAGGAAGTACGTGGCTGGACAAGATGAAATGGGAAATAAGGGGCTAGCTCCCTGCAGGCATGGTTCTCTCTGCCACAGGGATGACCCTCTAGACTGCATCCTTGGTTCATTTGTTTCATTCTTACACATACATATGTGAGCAAGGTGTTCTTAGGTCCCTTGCTGAGGAATCCTGCTCAGCGGGGGCCTGTCTCAATGACAACTTTGGGCTCTGAAAATGTGGCAAAAACACAGAATCCTCATCAAGGTACTGCACATGCGCCCTGAACTCACCTTGGTGATTCTTTTTATTTTCATTTTAGGGTTTTTTTTTAAATTTTATTTATTTATTTATTTATTTATTTATTCATTTTTGAGACAGGGTTTCTCTGTAGCTTTGGAGCCTGTCCTGGAACTAGCTCCAGTAGACCAGACTGGCCTCAAACTGGTCTCTGCCCCCCAAGTACTGGGATTAAAGGTGTGCACCACCACCACCTGGCTTATTTTTTATTTTTTTAAATATATATATTTATGTATTTATTTATTATGTATACAGTTGGCCAGAAGAGGGCACCAGACCTCAATTACAGATGGTTGTGAGCCACCATGTGG
>LOEQ01014813.1:0-17025 GCA_001685075.1 Bramus lutescens
ATGTGGCTAACATAGATAAGAATAATGGGCTAATATAAGTTATAAGAGCTAATATGAAGGCTGTGCTAATGGGCCAATCAGTTTATAACTTATGTAGAACTTTGTGTGATTTTTCTTTGACACATAACAACTGTGGGAACCGGGCAGGACAGAAACCCCAACAAGCAGGCCCTCATGTTACAAACGTAGGCTTGGGAGAGAGAAGAAAAAGACTATAGAGTACAATAAAAAGAAGTAAATGACTTATATTTAAAAATGAAATAAAGTCTTTAATGAGAC
The DNA here is from genome assembly GCA_001685075.1 of Bramus lutescens. NCBI lineage: Eukaryota > Metazoa > Chordata > Mammalia > Rodentia > Cricetidae > Bramus > Bramus lutescens. Next base: position 280 of record LOEQ01014813.1, read on the forward strand.
AGAGGACAGACAGTCATACTAAAAAGTAATAGAATTAAAACAAATAAGCCATGTGAAGATGGAGAACACACAGAGTTTCTGGGTTATGTATATTATTGTGTTTTCTTTTAATTTTTTGACTGTGAAGAAGCTAAGAAACCAAGATATATATTTTAAAGGTACCTTGACATTAGAATTTGAGTCTAAGGATATGTTGCTTTGGAAAAGATGTTCTTCTTTTGTTTCCACAAAGGATGAGAACATGTGGAATCATTCCAGACTGATATGGTTGATAGACCACAACCACAAAAGAGGTCACCATGAACATCCCCTCAAAATTACTTTGCCCGACAAAAATCAGGAAGCAGTTTGGAGATGAATTATGCCCATATTCTCAAATACTATTTAAAGATGTTTCTTTACATATAAAAGGGGATATGATATAGAGATTGCATTGATATGGATCTTCATTTATTAATACAAATTTAAGGTCAATTTTGTTATATGTATATTTCTGCTTTGATTAAGGTATTGTGTTTGCACAGCTCATCTGAAAATGTAATTAATAATTAAGAAATATAGGTTAATATATAATCATCTATAATAGTCACGATTCTCATCGTGTTAGTTAGGTTTTCTAGATATATAGAGCTATATTTCAATTAGACTGATGTTCTTCAAACCTTTCAAAGACCTATGGACAAAAGTTGTCAGAGCACTAAAACAGTAAGAGCTAGAATGGAATTATCACTGCTCAAAGTACAATCTTCACATTTTAGTCAGGATGTGGCAAGACCAGGCAAAGGTACAGTCCAAGAAATTGTCGATCCAAATGCTTACAGAGTATTTTGATTTTCTCTCTAATAACTTATGTCAGGATGCTTAATGGATCATTTGGCTATAACTCAAGTTGACCATTAAAGCAAGTCACCTGTTAGTCACTAGAGATTATTCGTGGTTATAAAGTAATAAGTTATGAAGTACTTTCTCTGGAGGCATAATATTATCATTTCCACATTATGAAAGGCAAATTTTAACCACAAAGATAACAATTATTAAGGAAGAGTAATAGAGAAAAAATTCAATTTGTTTATGAATGCATAATGACTTATCCCATTAAAAATATACTTGGGTCTCCATCTGTTTATTTGATCAGGGGAGCAGTTGTTCTGGAATTTTGTTATCAGTTTTCCCATGTAATCAAGGTCATATGCTAGTTTCATTTTTTTTCTCTAGAACAAAATTTCTGGATTGAAGATGATATTTCTCTTAGGTGTCCTTTGCTTAGAGACTTTGGTATATATCTCTTAAGGCATCAAAATTATCTCCAAAGAAAAAAGATTATCTTTTAATGTCTCCCAACTTTATACACTTTATACCACTTTAGTGAATTTCTTTTTTGATCCTTGTAAGAAGAAAAACTATAACTAAATCCATAATATCTTTGGCTCCATCAGAGAGCTGAGGAGGAGATAATATTTCCTGAGTAAACAGAAAATGCAAGCAAGTTACTCCCCCCAAAAGGTAAAAGATGACAGAAACAGATAGCTGCATAGACAGTCACCCAAGATTTCTCCACAATGTTGAGGCGTCCATCTTTAGTCTACTGGTATAGGATAATGGACAGACTTTTCAGTGAAGCAGAAAATGTGAAGGACTGTCCTGCCTATATTGGCAAAGATCATCAGTTGCTTTCTTCTGTGTCCTGAAGGATGTCTGGTAGTTTCTTCTGTGAAGTAGGAACCCGAAGGACTATCTTGTCTTGTTTTGGCAAAGTTTATTGGTCATATTGTTGTGGGTCCTGCATGCCTTGTTTATACAGTATACTGCCAAACAGTACAAGAAAAAAAGGATTCTCACTCAAATGGCTTGCTTTGCCACATTAAAAGAAAATTCCATAAGGCATATCTTTGATGTCCATCATCCCCTATGAAGTAATTGGTACTGCTAGGAGAAGACGTGTCTCACTGTTGATAAAATGTCTAATTTCTTAACACATTTTAAATGTCATAATATATAGGTCTTTGAAGTACTTTAAGAATATTTATCTAATTGATATATATATATATATATATTTGTGTACATAAAAAAGCCTAGCAAGTTTGACTATTATAGATGACTAGCTGTATTTTTGTAAATCTGCATTTCTTAATTATACATTGCATTTTCAGTTGAGTTGTATAAACACAATGCATGAAACAAAAGTAGGAATATGTATACAGTATAATAATATTAATTTTAAATTTGTATCAATAAACTAAAATTCATATCAATGCAAAATATTTTGAAATTAACTGGTTTTTTTGGACTAAAGAAGTTTAATAATCTACCTGTTTTTCATCATAATAATCTACCCTTTCCTTCCAAATTTTTGTACCATATCCCTCTTCCTCCTTTTAGTAAGATATTTACTAAAACCAATAACAATTTATAGTCAACCTCTCTTAATTGAAAACAAACATTCATAAACAGTATTGTGAAAGTTGGGGTATAGTTCTCTAAAATACTTCCTGCTGATTGGTGGATACTGGTGAGCTTATGAAGACAAGGAGACAATTTGATAAAATTGGCCAACTCCTAACCTTTATTGATAGAAATCACCTGTTAAGGTTCAGAAGATCTCCCTTGATCAAATCTGGCCCATCTTAACCTGTAACAATTCCATAACCTCTTGTTTCTTGTAGAAACAAAAGCTAAATTGCTTCTCCAAAAGCAATGAATCATTCCAGTTCCCTTTTACAAATAATATTTTTTTTACCTTGGTTTTAAACTTAAGACTTTTTCAAAATATTAAGGTTGGGTTTTTTTTTAAATCAGTTTCTCTTTCAATCCCATGTCTACAAACAGCTGTCTGTTGCCCATCAGTCATCAAAAATTTAAAATCAACAGAATAACATACAGGATCTAGACTGTGGGATGGTTTTTCTGTACGCGTGAATATGGGTTGCTCTCATTGGTTGATAAATAAAGCTGCTTTGGACTATGCTAGGGCAGGATAGAGCCAGGCAAGAAGTCCAAGCAGAGATATAGGAGAAGAAGGGTAGAGTCTAAAAGATGCCAGTTGCTGAGGAAGTAAGACATATATAAAATGAGGTAACAAGCCACAAATGACATGGTAAAGCATAAGTAAGAAATATGGGTTAATTTAAATTTAAGAGCTATCTAGTAATAATCCTGAGTCACTGACCAAACATTTTTAATTAATATTTAAATTAAGTCTCTGAGTGGTTATTTAGAAACTAGTGGGTGGGAAAGAAAACTCCAATAACAAATGGCACCCCACATTGTGTGCCAGAAGTAGCATGCATTTTAATTGATCTTGATAATAAAAATCCAGAGTCCAATATGAAGGGGTGAAAGCTGAAAGATCAGAGAGGCAGAAGAGCCAGCCACTAGAATTCTCACCTCTGCAAAATCCTCAGACAAAAAAGAGGTTGATGTCTTGTTTCTTCCACCTTATATTCCTCTCTCAACCCAGCCATATCACTTTCTGTCTTCTCCAGATTTCTATGGTTAACTAGTAGCTAGCACTGCCCTCTGATCTTCAGAAAGCTTTATTTGTTAGACTGCAAACAAGATATCAGCATATTTTTGTGTCCTTCTGACTATGTATTACAGCCTACAAAATTCTCAGGTGATTTTACCATTTATGCTTTTCAACAACCATTTATGTTATATTCTTTCCCGTGACTGATTTTTCCTTCCTCACTCATTGTATTTCTTCCTTTAAAACAAGCATGGAAATGATGACGTAAATGTTTTCAATGAAAATAAGACAAACAACTACAGTATAAGTCTTTTTTGTTGCTGTTCAAAAGAAATGACTCTCATTTTAGTTGAAAGGCAGAATGAACTTCAGATATCCAAAAAGTAAGTGACCTAATTTCTGAAGTCACAAATGTAGTTTATATCAAAAAAAAAAGTTAGGCATGTGATAAAAGTCTCTGTGATTTGAGAATTCCCTGATTTGTTCACTTGGTTCTAAGTAAGTTAAGGTATGTTGAGAGAAAGGCACATGGACATGTGGTACATGTAGTGGAGGGAAAGGTAGTGGAACCAATGAGGCAGAGATGTAAGCAGTGCCAGCATGAGTTGGGAAAACATGGATGATGAGGTATGAAAGAGGAAAAAGCACCTTATCACCAGCAGGACACACACATATTAGGTAGATAGTTTCAACCTAGGAACAGTGAATCCAGGTTACAGCCTCCCGTGCAAATAAATGCCTATTGTCTTGAGCCACGGATTACAGCATTTTCTTATGGAAATCACAGGAAATGTCTTAATTCTTATTTCTTTCTATTTAGAAAAAATGTTTGATTTGAATTTAATTGTAAACTTGTTATGAGGTGAATTCAGGTACATTATTAGTTTAAATTTTAACAAATAGATGATAAACTAAATAATTTTCTGCATGAATTATCATTATTTTACTATTAGTAACAAAAATATGCACACCTACCCATTCTCCTAAGGCTATTTGTTTTTCAAAAGTAAACTCAACTTGAATATGGTGCTTTATCTTTTAGTGAATGTGGTTTATTGTTAGCACGTAGAATTTTGTGATTATTTGCAAATAAAATAATATATATTCTTTATACACAAATATAGTGCATGTTATGGCTTTAAATAATTAGTTTGTGAGTGTTTTCTGTCATTTTCTTCCTATTTATATAAATGTATAAGATTGATTACAGGGCTCAGTGGTTAGGAACACATTGTTCTGCTGGGTACCCTGAATCAGTTCCCAGAACGCACATGACGGTTCTCAACCACCTAAAACTCTAATTTCAGGAATATGATGCCTTCTCTCCTCTACTAGTGTCTGACATGCACTGGTACATATACACATATGTAGGCACTAAGGGCATTTACCATCCCCAAATACCTTATTTGTTAAATACTTCAGCCAGCCAGCTGTACACTGGGAAGGATAGTCTTGAACAATCTAAGACCACATCCTTAAAAGTCTTACTTACTCCTTTAAGATCTAATATCCTTCTATTTCTTAGCTTCCATGTGGCTTAGATATCTCCTTTGTTACATTAATAAAATAACCCTAGTATTCCTCTCACTGATGAACGTTCAGTCTTTAGTAAGAGACTATGCATGTGCATAAACTTTGTCCACTATTTCATATCTATTTTTGAGTCATGTGAGATACTGGCAATGGAAGTATAATAAAAAGTTATTCTATGGTAAAAAAATCAAAGGAAAGGGATATAAAGATTGTGCATAGATAGATGAAAATACATTCATTGGATTAAGTACAAAGTTCATGTAAAGTTAAAAATAGGAATTAGTGTTATTAACAGTATCAGATGCCAAAGTTAAAGTCCAAATGTCATAAAATCTGGAAGAGTTTAATTTTATTTTCTTAATGGGTATAAGACTTCCTTAGATGTATGTGTTTGCTACAAGTGTATGAAGGCACAATGGTGAGGTTGATTGGATGCTAGAACATGTTTATTCTAACAATTATTTATGAAGTACCTACTGGTAGGATAAGATGCTAGGTTAAAGGTATATAAATGGACCTCACATTTAAAATTTTTGACTAGAATAGATTTAACATGGGCAAGTTATGTGGTTATATGGGAAAGATGGTATGTAGGTGATCAGAGAAAGGTAAGAAATAGAAAAGTTAAGAAGACAAGACTCCTGCACTTATGAACTCACAGGAGCTGAGGTCAAATATTCAATCCCTGCACAAGATTAGGCCAGCCAACACTCCATCATGGGTACGGGAGGGACTCTTGATGCTTCACCTCTCTCTGAAGAGCAACTGACAGCTAATTGTTGCTATGGGAGAGCCATTTTCTTCAGTTGTATAGTCAGATCCCCAACTTGTGCTCATGCACGTAATTTTAATTAGACTAAGTAGATTACAAAAATAAAAAGACATCATAAAAAGGAGGGGACTCATTGGGTAGAAGAAGTTCATTGGGAGTAGGAGATAATGGGGTTAAGTATGATAAAACTATACTATAATCATGTGTGAAATTGTGAGCGAATATATAAAAATATTTCTAAAAAGACAAGGATTCACATAGTAATGCAGCAGGTTTGACACTCAAACCGTGGTGGGGGAGGTACAGAGAGACAGAAATGACAGTGACCTAGCTGCAAGGGGGTGCCCAAGGCTGGATTGTAGCTGTTCAGGTGCTGGTGCTGCCCTTTGCACACCCTCTGCCATTTGGTTCACTAAAAACAAGTTAAAACAAAGAATTCTCAGCAGTCTTGGAGAGCAATGTACACAGTTGGTATCCTCATAATTCTCTAAACCTTTATCATTAAGCTTTTAGGCTTAATCAGATTTTAGCTTCTAAGTTCATAACAGTTATGACCATTCCAAAACTTCTATAAACCATCCTGAAGATAAATAGGGAAATCCAAAGTTCTTGACATCATGATAAATCTTATACAAATACTTTGCTCTACCTGTTTTGTCATTTTCAGATGACTAGATTGCAGACAGACTCTATTTTTTTACAGTATGTGCTAAGTATAAACAGCAGTGCCTTTGAGGACTGTAATCACTCTCCCCACTTAGTAGGTTCAATAATTTCCCCTTGAAGCATGGCTGTATTTTACTGTATTTGCCGTCTCGTGTATGATATACAGTTCTCTATATGGTGTTGGACCAGCACCATTATTTTTCTTCTTTGTAGTCCTCAGGAAAAACTGGCAAATAAGCTTGGAATATAATTTCTGAGATGGCAAAGTGAAAATGAGAACAGCAAGAGTTCTGTTCCTGTTCTCACCTTTGAAGTCTTTCTTCACTTTTGTCAACATTGCCTATTTGACCTATAAACTGGGTGTGATGCTGCCCAGGTCACTGGGCTTAGGAGCAATGAAGACGTGTGCAGTAAGTACTCCATCCACCACTGGGAAGTGTTGAGCCTTAAGGGAACAGCTACCCAGGACCATGCGCTTTGTTGCCATTTGCTTTCATTGTGTACATAATACATTCACTTATTAAAACCTGTGCTTACACATCCAATCTTGCTGGATTTGGACAGCAGAATTATAAGAGCAAAAACATTAGAACCACAAATCCCAGAAATGCATTGGTGAATCTATTTAACAGTGGCTATTAGGAGACAACATTGTAGATATTGAGAGACACTAACTGACTTAGAAGGTGCTTGTCTAGTCTTCAATCAGAGCAAAATGCCTTATCATCTGTCAAACAGAGCAGACAAGATCTGAAAGTCAAGCATTTCTTTAAACTGGAACTCACAAGGTTTTTGAGCCTAAAGTAAAGACTATTGGGATAGCAGGGTACATTCTCCATATTAATATAGAAAAGATAACTTAATATTCCTCACCTATTTTTTTCTACTCCTTCTGTAGTACTGCATACAAAGTCTCCATTTCATTAGCTGCAGATAGTTGTATGGAAATATTTCTAGGACTCTTCCTAATCAACTCTCATCCTGAATGCAGGTGCTATTGTTGATTCCAGACTAGAGTTCCATGTTGATAGTGCCCTGTGCTCAACTATTCCTTCCTGGTCCAAGGGCAGCACATCAATTCCCACTTTTCACATGCTTCATCCATCTCAGGTGTATGCTGAAAAGTTCTGCATTTTGCCAGAATCTGTGCATATTATTTCTGTATGGAAAGAGCCAATGCTCATTTTCTGGACTGCAGCCCAGGATTAGCCTGACGGGGATGATGGATGGCAGATACTGGTCTTGAATAGCATATGCATGTCTTTCTGTAAGACGCCAGCTTCTGCTACAGGCTCTAGCCAGAACAAAGTTTCCTGGGAACTGTCAGGGCCTGCAGCTGTCAGACTTCAGAGTTTCTGGGATTTGTGGTTCTAATATTCTCACGCTTATCATCAAAATGTTGACACTGCAGATCTCATTATCTCATCCAGTCCCATCAGAGCTTTGATTTTACGGCAGAGATCTGTTGAATTTAAGCATTACACCTCCTTTCATGTCTCTCAGGTACTGGATCTGATATTGTGAACATTCTGTGAAAAATTGGAGTTTTCTTAAAGCTTACCATAGACCCCCTCATATGACTCACTCAGGAACTTGACAGACTTATTTGACATGTATGGATTTTTTCTTCCCCAAACAGAAAGAATCCTTTATTCTATTCACAAGGAGTTTATGTAGCCACATTGTTAAAACTGAAACTTGAGCAAAAAAGTTCCTGATCATAAGAAAGCAAGAAAAAATTAATAAAATCAAGACTTTAAAAATAAATATCTGTTTGTTTCCAATTTCCAGGAGGATCTATATATGTTTTTCTTTGGGTTCACCTTGTCCCTGCCCTCTCTTAAGGAGAAAGGGGGAGGGAGGAGGGTGAGTGAGGGAGTGGGTGAGAAATGGGAGGAGGGGAGGAAGTATAAATTTTTGAATGGAAAAATAAATAAGTAAATAAATAAAATAAATATCTGGAAACAATCACTTGTATACTTATTCAAATTTTTTTAACCTGGGACAACAAACCATACAATTTCCTTTCTGTAGGACTGTTCTTAAATGAGTAAGGCCTTATAACTCTTCAAAAAAAACTTTTATTGCATTTCAGTGTGTATGTGTGTGTGTTCACACGTGTGTGTGCATGTGTGTGTGCATGCATGAGTGCATGTTCACACGTATGTGTGCATGTGTGTGTGTGCGTGCATGAGTGCATGTGTGTGCATGTGTAAGTGCATGCATGTGTGTGTGCTTGAATTCATGTGTGTGTGTGTGTGTGTGTGTGTGTGTGTACAGTATCAGTGTAGTCATGGCAAGTATATGGAAGTCAGAGAAAAAATTGTCAGTCAAGTCTCTCTTTCTATGATATGGAATCCAGAGAATGAACTCAGGTTTCCAGTGTTGGTAGCAGGCACATTAACCAACATTAAGTTTCTATGATAGCTTAGCTGGTTAATGTGCCTGCACACACAATATACATAGTAGAGTGATGGCGGTAACCCCAGAGTGCTGCCCTGGTGGGAAACTAGAAGAAGGATGTAAGAGATTGATGGGTAAAAGAGATGATGGAGAACAAATTGTGAGGGATGAGAAGATAATGTAACCCTAATAGGAAATTGGTGCAAGATGACACTATAGGGTGAACTATGTTGAACACTCATGATCAGAACCCTCCATTGAGCCCAATAGGCACTGGGCTCACAAGAGTCAATGGTAAAGTCTATAGACATAGATGGGATGACTTAAATGTTAGTAATTAAAATTAAAATAGTTTGCTCACTAAAGGTCAAATGTGTAAGATGTGTTTATGGTAACTTATATGTGTCCATGGTAATGACTAGCTGTAAGGCTCTGGCATTTTGAATGTGCTTATATGTGACCTGGAGAGGACTATTTGCTACTTTGATTTGTGTGAAAACAATGTTTGGGCTACATTAAAAAATACTAAAAATATGGCAAATAGCAGACATATGTAGAATGTTGCCCTGAAGTACTGTGCATTCTAACCCTTTTATTATGTTATAAACAAAAATTCTGAGTTTGTATTTCATGAGATGTTTGTATTCTTCTAAAGTGGGTGACAGAGTCATAGTTATTCCGATTTCTCGAAGGGAAACTAAATGCCCAAGCAAGTTTAATGATCAGACAGAGATAACAAAAACATAATAGATCAAATATATACATACATAAATAATCTCAGTGATGAGCACGATGTCTGAGACAGGTTTCTACCCTAATGCAATTTGCAGAAGATGTCTTATTTCAAGATATTTCCTAGCTTTGTGTGCTGACTTGATAATTGGAGCTGTGATGATTGCTACCTTCCCTCTGGGAGAGGCAGTACATTAAGTGTGAACTAGGGTAATGGGGGTGAATACAGGAGTATTGAATTTCAGTATGTACAGAGGCTTTGGTTATATTCTAATATGCTTCTCTTGTGATGATGGATTTCAGAAAATAATGATTATCACTGTTGGAATTAATTTTTTATATGACTGTAATATAACCATTTTATCTAACTGACTTGCATCTGGAGCAATTATAGGTTCTCACTATTCACTTAATGGATACATAATTTTCTATTATCCATATAGTTTATGTGGTATTCAGAAGTTTGAGGCATAAAAACTGTAAGTGAGATCTATATAAACAACATTAAATTATTTTTTCAGTAGTGAGAGATTCAATAATACTTTTTAAGAGTCTTCTATCCAAATAAAATGTTGCTTCTTGCAGTTGTTAGGATGTGTGTTTCTTTGAATAAAACTGATTGACTGGGCATGTCCAGTCAATACTCCTTAACCCTGGAAACATTTTGTGATTTGATGAATATTTAGGAGAGGCTTAAGATAGCAGTATTATTTCGGGATCTAGTGAGTCTAAGAAAAAAAAACAAAACAGTGATGCAAGCAGGCTTTATATATCTTAGGAAAACATCAGAAAATACATGGAAATGATATAATTTATTGGGAAGAAAGTTCTTTTAGACACACACAGCAAAATGATCTGGTTGGTTAGGGTTTAACATAGCATGTCCTTCTATAAAGAATATAGAAATCTATACCATGGCCAAATATGAAGGACTCTGCATATCCTATAAGGGTCAAAGTGATGAATAGCAGAATAATGTCCCGGGTGGTAACCATAGCCAACATATTGTCTATGAGAGCTTTTGAGAAGGAGTGGGCACTGATTGTAACCTTCAATTTCCTGATTGCTTCTTCACTCATAGAGGAGAAACACCCAGTGCTACTTTTTCTTTAATTTGATGATTGAGTTAACATTTTCTCTACAGTGCTTTTCACTTTTGTTCCCTTTGTGGTCCTGGCCTCAGTCTTTTATATATTATTTTAATTCTCTGTTTTTCTTCATTTCTATTTTAAGAATAATGCATAGGGCAGTGGTGGCTTATGCTTTTAATCCCAGCACTTGGGGGGCTGAGGCACGCGGATCTCTGTGAGTTTGAGACTAGCCTGGTCTACAAGAGCTAGTTCCAGGACAGGCTCCAAAGCTACAGAGGAAACCTGTCTCGAATAATAATAAGAAGAAAATAATGCTTAAATGTCTAAAGTGAGTCTTATTCTTCCATGGATGTCTCATGAAGTTTCCCATAGAACAGCAAATGGATACTACTTGAATAAAAATTGAACAGTAGATGAAAGAATAAAATATAATTAGTACTGCAAAATAAGAAATTGATCTATGAGGGTATCACTCTGATCATACATCCATTATGTTAGAGACCTAAATGTTTTGTGGATGAAGTGTATATATTTAAATATAACTAATTTTAGTTGAAAAATTCGTAGCAGTTCTTACACTGAAGATAAATCAGTAAATAAAATTGATAAATCTGCTGCCCAGTAATGATTATATCCTTGGGAATGATAATGGAGAAGTAAATAAAGAACACGCACGGTGGTGATAAGAGCTACTGGGGAAAGTAAAGCAGACAGTAAGCTGGAAACTTACTAAGAGGTAAGAAAAGGCCTGACTGAGAAAATGGGTGTATGAACTAAGACTGATGAAAGTAAGAAAGTGGAAGACATAGCTATTGGCACCGAGACAGTATCGGCAGAATACTGCTATTTTACTTTTATTAACTACATGCATTTGAGTGTATTGCCTGCCTGTAGTTATGTGCACCACATGCATGCCTGGTGCCCATGGGGTTAAAAAAAAGAGATCCGATTCCCTGGATCTGGAATTTTGGATAGCTGGAAGCTCCCAGGTGGTTAGTGGGAACCCAAGCCAGGCCTTCTAGAAGAGCAGGTGGTGCTTTTGAACAACTGAGCCCTCTCTTCAGTCCTCATGGGCTGCGTATCCTTATGTAGCATCTTTAGGTGAGGTGTGGACATCACTGGAAGGACACTGATGTTTGACAAGAGCCATGTGGTGGCTTCAGCCATGAAGCCACCTGGGCTGCAGGAAGAGGAAAGACATTCATGTGTACATAAGTCAATGCAGTAATTCTTTCCAAAAACTGGGCAGAAGATTTGAATATGGAGCTAATGGAGTTCTCTAGCAGGGTGTATGAGGGGGTATGAGAAGAAGCTCAAGGAAGATGATAAATCTTTTGGATTGAGGGACTGAGAAGCATTGACATAAGTAACATGGGGCAGAAGGTGTAGAGTGTCAAGGATGGGGAGTAGGCATTTTTTTCCTTCCAGTGTTTTAAGTATTCTAATTCTTAAATCTCTTTAGTACAAAAGGAGAAGAGATGTAATGAAAAAGGAAGAGGAGGTGTTTGTTAGAGATAAAGCAACATCCCACCTTCACTTCACAGCCACAAACTGAAATGGATTAGCAGAAGTTAGATGAAGAAATGCAAAAGGGAAAGGAGAGGGCAGAGGGAGTGTGACCCTGAATGCTAGCAACGGAAGGCAAGCAGTGGACAAAAAGGAAGATTGAGAATGTTCGCACCTTATCACAGTTTGCTTTCTTAAATTCTAAGACTCAGATATGAAAACCAGCTTCACCAGGTGATGGTCAAAGTGTATCAAGAAATCCTTTTTCTGGAACACAGTAGGAGGCCGGTGCGGGAATGGTGGTGCTGGTGGTTTCACTTCCCTTGCCTCATTTTGATTCTAGAGGTTTCTCATAGTTCATACATGCGTGGTTCATGATTTCATCCTCCATCTGAGACTCAGACATCACATCACTCCTGATTGTTCCCTAGTTCATCCCATCCGTACATAAACACTTCAGGATTTCCTTCCAATGTGTTTCAAGTCACTACTATCCATCATTCTGAGTATGTATCTATTGTGTAAATATTTGCCACAAGCAGGAGACAACCATGGAATAGAGCTTCACGATTGACATGGGCAAGTCAGTCTTTTAAAAATAATACCATTACAGTTGGCTTCTAAACTCTCAGTCTGGTCTCCTGAATACTCCAGCAGCAAGTGCCTGCCTTCAACTGAGTTTTGTTCTCTTGTATCTCAGAAGAATTAGTTTTCAGAGTGTTCAGCTTGTGTGTGTGTGTCAGAGAAGAACAAGCCGGTTGACTGTGTATTTTAAATCTCATGAACTCAAGACCAGCTAGCTATGCATAGCAATCATGAATCAGAGGTTTCATTTTTCTCATTCTGTCACACACCTTCCCAAAATGTTTGTGCACCTTTATAGCTAATACAGTCTTTGCAGCACACATGGATGGATGCATTAAACAGTTGTGCATTGCCTCAGAACATGGATGGGAAAATTTGGGGGAAAAACATTTATTTATTTTCTTACTTGCTATTATTTTGAGATAAAGCATGAAATTTGTCTACTTTTACCATAAATATCAGATTGGTTTCCATTATGTGGTATCTCATCAGGTTTGGCTGTGTTGCTGATGTTCCTTCAGTTCCAGAGACATAATTTAGGATGAAGGACAAGTATTTACCCATTTCAGATTGCTTTGCTTTGTTCTATTTCTGCTCTATGCCTTTCCATTCATTAATCACTTCATATGATTCTGTCACTTTAAATAGCATCTGTGGGATAAAAGCAATGTGTCACAGAGCACACGGCAACATAAAACACTATCCGGTTTGCTATGGGCTTTGAGAATGTTTTTGCTTGCTAAACTCCAAAATAGCTATATTTGGACTGGCCTGCAAATAAGTTCTTGTTGGCTTTTCAGGCCAGGTAGAAAAGTTCAGGATGTTTGTCCTTATAAAACGATAAGGTATCATTAGAAGGTTAGCATATGATTTTTTACTAATTAATGTCACGAAAACCAGGTAAGACTCAAAAATATGTTAACTAAATACTGAGGAGAAAATAAATACAACTTCGAAGGTCACAAAGAATTTCAAGTTTAAAGTCTCAGTGAAAATCCAGGTCTCCCTAGTTAAAACAATAAAGGGATTTTGCCCTGTTGTCCTGTTGTTGTTGCCGGCTTCCTTTCAACCTCTGTTACCTGCTCATTTGAAAGGAAAAAGGAACCCTAATCATTGGATCACACTTACTTACTGACAAATGTCACTTCTTCTGTCAGGTCTGCTTATATGACAAGATTTTTATTTGGATGATCATTTTTAAGGTTTTTTTAGGATCTATTAATTATATACAGCAAAGGTTTATTGTAGTATGTTCTTACATGTATGTTATACTTTGATCACACAGCTACTGCCCTCTCCCCTCGTACTGACTTCTTCCCTCTTTCCAAATAGTGTCCCCCTTCAACTTTCATATTCTTTGTTGTTAGTGTTGTTGGTGGTGAACCAGTTTGTTTAATTATGGTTACTTTTTGGAACATGAGCATGCTACCCATAGCTACACAATTGCAGACAATCTCTCTCACCTTTCCAAAAACTGCTAACTATACAAATCCCCGGCAGAGCTGGAGGTATGTGAACTCCTGCCCATTCTAAGGCAGAATGTGGGTGGTCCAAGCTGATATATCTGATGCAGGTCTTGGACAGGTCTCACAGCTACTGAGAGCTTCAGTGTATATCAGTGACATCATGCCTGGAGGATAGTGTGTCACTGACTCTCCCTGATTCCAGAATTCCCATTCTCTTTGCCCTGTGATCCTTGGTGCTCTCTGAGATGGAGATGGGTTGTCTTTTGAAACTAAGCACTCAGCAATCAGTTATTTGCAGAGTTCTGACCAAAGACACTTGGAATAGAGCCTGAGTTTATTAATTTATGTTGTCGGTACTGCATTAGTAGTAAACTAAAGAAGTCCAGGGAGAAGGCACTTGTCATCAAGGTGGCAGATCCCTAGGATAGGTTGGCACATTGTATCTAGATAAGGAGGAAGAAAGAGATGAATGCTGGTGCTCAAGTTGTTTTCAAACTTTTATTTAATCTGGGCTCCATATTTCTGCCCATGTTCAGGGAGGATCTTCTGTGACCCTTATGTTGAACCTTGCTAGAAATACTCTGAGTCACCCATAGAGGTGTGAGTCCATTCTAATTCTGATTCTGAACACGCCCTCAATCAAGATAAAGCATCATAGGTCCCACCGTTTAGTCATATCACACCTCTTAAGGAGCCTGGTGGAAGTTTCTACTCAGAGTACCCTTGCACTAAAAGGATGAATACTTCACCATTCTGACACCAGATTGCTTGTGATTATGGTTTTTGTAATTTTCAATTGAGAATTATGTGCTCTGATATACTATATCTTGGTACTACCTGTCCACCACTAGCTTGTGTTTATGTTTTAAAAATTTTAGGAAGAGTACTAGTCTTGTTCCTCTCTGGGGTCATAAACTCCTCTCTCTAGCCATACTTCTGAATTACACAAGAGTTCTAACACTGTCACTCCCCATGCTTGCTCATTCCACTATTCTAGTAATGAATATGAGTAGAAAACCTGCCCTCCAACTTACAATACGAAAATGCCAGGAGCAGTAATGAGGTGAACTGTGTAAAACACCTGGAGCATAAAGAATGACATCAATTATTTCTGCCTATTAATCTCATGAGATGTAATTTTGGCTTTATAATGTGTCTCTACACTACAATCTCAGGTGTACAGTGACAGCCCTACTAAAAGCATTCTCAGTTCTGCAGCTGTGCAGTTCTTATAAAGAAATAATTGTGTTAGGAGAGATGTAGAGGCTTTCTGTAAGTTGCACTGCCACACGTAAAAATCTCACCATACTGCTGGATATTAAGAGTGGAATACTCCTAATTTCCATGACAGCAGTTAAGGTCCAATTTTCCTTTGCCTTTTCAAGAAATTGAGACTTATCCAAATTCTAAGATTCAGAGCTCAGCGGGGGAAAACACTCGAAGGGATCATAAATCTCACTTGCTTGACAACAGTGAAAACATGACATTGACCTGCTCTATCCTTTAATTTTTCCCTTATGTTTTATGTTTGTTGGGCATCTATGTATGTATGCACTTTGCATGTGTAAAAGAACATTTAACTGTGTAGATATGTGTGCATATGTGTGAGTTGTCTGTGTAGAGCCGACATTGGCATTGATCTGTTATGGTGAGACAGTGTCTCTGCTGGGCTCAGGGCTTACTGATTCTCTTAGTCCAATTAGTCACTTTGCTCCAAAGCACTAGCCCCTTCTTCATGTGTCAAGTGCTGAGATGAGAGGTGGGCCACCATGTCTACCAAGCATTTGCATGATTGCTAGGAAACTAGATTCTGGCCCCTATAGTGATATTTTATTTATATTTTAACGAATAAAGGTTGCCTTAAGATCAGAAGGTAAAACTAAACCACTAGAGGCCAGGCTGTGACATCATACATATTTAATCACAGGATTTGTGAGACAGAGGCAGATGACTCTCTTCTGAATTAAAGGCCATCCTGGGTTACATAAAATCAATGCAGAAACAGACTCAGGAGGTGGTATGTTACAACTTTAATCCCAGTACTAGGGAGTCACACACCTTTAATCCCAGCACTAAAGGGGAATATAAAATGACAGGAGACAAAGACCACAGACTCAGTCTGCAGTTGTCCAGCCTTGGTAGAGGTAAGACTTTTCTAGTGGATTGGCTATTTGGCTTTTTTGATTTTCAGCTTAAACCCTTAATACCTATCTCTGGGTTTTTATTATTCATGCTACGTTTGGCATCCAGTGTTTGGGATACAAATTCACAAAGTCACCAACCAGCACAGGCCAAAGCTACATGTGGAGTTCCTGCTGGCACTAAATGTGGGGCTCTAGCTTTACCTGCCTTGGCTTTCTTTTCTATTTTTCCCAAAGCCTCTGAGCAAATTTTGGGATTTTCTGTTGTAGCTTTCAGGCAGCCCCCAAGAAACATGCTTTTTCCAAACAATCCCCCGTGCCTTTTCATACAGCTGACTCTCTCTCTCTCTCTCTCTCTCTCTCTCTCTCTCTCTCTCTCTCTCTC
>LOEQ01014814.1:2500-17020 GCA_001685075.1 Bramus lutescens
TCTGAGTGCCTTACACAATGGTTTCCTTGTGTGGTTATTGTCAAAGTGGTAAGAGGCATCCAGTATCTTGAAGGCTTTTCTTTCAGTCAACAATTCTTAAGTCTGTGGAGTTTACCTTGAAGTGTAAGGAAAGAGTCATGACACACAGAGCATCCTTTTCTACTCCGAATTTCAGATGAAGCGTGGTGGACATGCACAGCTAACATGGAAGTACTATCATTTAACTGAAGTCTTTGTACAGACAACAAGCCTGTTTCCGCAGCCACTATTGTTAGTCTCTTGATTCATAATGACTTAAGCACACTTGACACCAACTGCATCAAGATGTGACCTGTTTTATAAAAAAAAGAAAGAAAGAAAAAAACATTTAAAGTAAAAAAAAATATTTTTAGGTATTTTCACAGACAAACTGGCTTTTAAATAAATTTGCTTCCAAACTGGTTGGGTAAGACAAACAAAAAGTCAAACTGAGTGGGAAGTGATTGAGAAAAAGCTCCACGGTATCAGTTCCGTATTTTTCAAAGCCAAATATGTAAATGCTGAGGAAGGAAACAGAGGAGAGTCCAGTCTTGTAATTTAATATTGTTATTAAAACTTTAATGTATCCTATCCTTTAACATTTGGTGTTAATATGAAACTACTTGGCAATGCTTGACATTTGAAATAAACATTTTTCTATTGTTTTATTTGCAAGTGGTCAAATTAATTTTGCTTAGCTACAGTTTGGTCATAAGTCCCATGAGTTTAAAGACACTAATGTGTGTAGTCTTTAGGATTCCAAAAGAAAAGGGTCCTCCTCTAAAAGGCAGAAAGATTTCTTTCTTTTTTCGGGTAGGAATTTTCCCTAAATAGTATATCTAAAACTATTTTTGTTCTGTAAATCATGTTATGTATAATATAATATCTCTTAACTAAAAAGCATTTAGTCTATATAGATAAATGCTTATAGATTTAAAAACCAAATTCATAAGCAAATATCCGAATGCCTAAATTTCCAGTACTGAAATGTTTAAGCTTACAGTGGGGTAGCAGTCACTATCAATGAAGTCGAAAATACCTAGAGGGGGTAGCTGTTCGGATATTTGCACACTGGCCAAATTCTATCATCTATGTATACAGTTTTAGTTTTAAAATTATAAGAACTAACATCAGTTTTTGAATACTACAGTCACCTACAATATAGCTTTTTCCATTTCTATTTATAAAATCAACCATGATATATTAGTTTTATTTACGCCTCAGGTAGACTGAGTGCTTTAATATGTCTAATATGCATATTATCCCATCTCTGTAAGATTTTACTAAAGGGATTATATTGCTCTAGTTACTAGATTTAAGTCAGCCATATTTCCTTCATTAAAATGATTTTTATTTCCACTAATGTCCTCCAAATAAATTTACTTTAGTGTTAAAAAGCAACTGATACCCAGCAGTTAACTTAAAGATTTATAATTGCTATTGTTTTTTTCTCTTAAAAATTTCTGTGTAATATTTGGTGTCTGACCAAGTGCTTTGTAGAACTTCTGATTTTCAAACTGGTCATTTTCAAAGAAAAGGATGGGAATTCTAAGACGTAGCAGTAGCCACTTGCATTTTACACAGTAGCATGCAGCTTCATGATAATATGCACTAAATTTTGCCATCCCTTCTGCAAATTCCACAGTCATACAAAATAATCTTAACACGTTACTCATCAGGGATATTGGAGGTACATTTTAAGTTTTAATAATAAATGCTAGAATGACCAAATTGCAGACTAATTATTTCCATATTGTACTTACAGTGAGTTTTTTAAAATTATGAAAGAGATGACTATATACAATCAATGCTATTTATTGTACCTCTGGGCCCTACTCTTCCAAAAATTGAGCTTATCAATTTTCTCTGTCAAGCTTGAACTAATGTAAATAATTGAAATAATGTAAAATTATATTTTCATGTTTTTATAGATATGACATGACATGAATACATGATGTATGAGTATCTCAAGTATGGATAATGTTGATTGGCTAATGCAGAGCTCAGTTATAGGCAGTAAAACCTAGTTCAATATCCATGTAACAGTGTATCAGTTTATTGCTGTATAGATGTGTCTGTGTGCATATAAGTGATAAGTGTTCCAATAAGAGTGATGACAGCTGTCTAAAGGTTTTTTTTTTAAAATTCATTTTATATAAACTGTTATGGAAAGACCAAAATGTTTATGAACTATTCTTATGTAAATTTACAACTGCCCTTCACTGTACTTTTTGTTTACAGTATAGGGCCTTGTTCTCTATTGTGTTAAATGGGTGACACACTCCAAGGAGACATACAATCTCTACAACTTCCATTGAAGATACTGGGATTTCCAATTTTTCATGTGTGCTATGTCAGAAAATGCTTTTAATTTTATTTTTAAATCTAACATCTAATGTTTTTTTTCAGAGTGTTGTGAAAACTTCAGTCATACATAAAATATGTTCTTATATAAAGTCAAGATCTTTTTTTTGGTTTTTACTTAATAGTACATCAATCTGATAATGAGAAGCTAAAAAAGTGCATCTTATTATCCCCAAATAAAACCAGATGTTTCTAGTAAAAGGGGGGGAATCTCTGCTCAGTTTGTCAGCTATGTATGAAGAGAATAAAATTAGAATGTCTTTTGAAATTTAAAATAAGATGATTAGTAATTCTGATATTCCACCCCATAGTCAATGAGTGCTTTGGGCATATATGGAAATGTGGCTAATGATTTTGTAAGATGCTCCATTGATAAAATGCCATGTTTTGTATCAGCCATTCTGCTGTGCCATCATCGCATCTGCTATGGTACTCACATTAAAAAGCAGGAAAGCAACTTGCTTTAAAATATTTATGGTTTGACATTTAAAAATTGTCCATTTATTTTGACTTAAAGAAAAATTCTTTCCATTTTTACTTTTTTCACAAAGCCGGTCATTTGAATCCTATTAACATGTTCTCTAAAGTTATTCTAACATTATAAGCTCTTCAGACTTGCCCATAAATTTATAAAATTTTTATACTTAAATGTATCAAATAGTTAACACATGAATATATGAGTGAATCTGCTTAAAACACAATAATTTTCCATTCCAAGTCTATAAACGCTGCGGATATTTTGATGGATCATGATAGTACACTGAGAATAAGCAAAGGATTACTACCAATATTCCTACGAAAAGATTTCCAGTACCTACCATGCCTTGATGATGTCATTAATTTTTTTAATAAGTGCATATGTGTGTGTGTGTGTGTGGTGTGGGAAGTGCACATTGAGTGTAAGTGTCTGCTGATAGCAAAGATGAGCCCAGATGTACCAGACCTAGAACAGGAGTTATTAATATTTGTGAGCTCCCAAAATGGGTTTGGGGAAATGATCTGGGGCATCGGCAAGTGTGCTCTCTCAATGACTGAGTAATTCCCAGCCACAATATTATTTTTAAANTTTTTTTTAACCTCTTGCAGTTCATTGGACTGTGATACACCAATTTCTCCACTTTCTCCCTTTGTTTTTCTCGTGGCATTCTGGAGGTACTTGTCTATATTATAAGAGTTACCCAAGGACTTCTCTTGTGGATGAATTTCGGTGTATTTAAATTTGTTTTCTGCTGATAAAGTTGATTGTGCATTTCTTTTGGGTGGTCCGTCTGTCTTGTGAAAGACAGAGCAGTTGTCAATTCAAAGGTACCTTTTTGTTTTACTTTTATCTCATATGGAATAAGCCAGGGTTTGATGGAATTACTTTCAAAAATTCTTTATAACATCAACATTAGCTGGAAATGTCTACACCAACAATAGTATAGTACTATCTTTGGACAGTTAAATTAGATAAGCTTGACAAATCTTTATGAATAGATTCACAAGAAGCTTATTAAATGAAGTATCCGAAACTTGCACATGTGCTTTAGAAATGGAAAGATGCTACAAGGTGCTTTGGCACTTAAAACTGGTTTATTTTACAACACCATCATGGAAGATGGGTAAGTATGCTCAAACTGCTCTGATATGCTCAATAAAAGTTTGAGGAAGAACTGGATGGTCTGTAACATATTGAATTAAATCATTTTTTTTTAAAAAAGGCTTTTAATGACTTGTCTTGGTTAGATCATAGCACAGGTCATTTTGTTAAATACACAATAATAACATTGTATGTTTTAAAAGAGCAAGCCAGCACAGAATACTCCAAGTAACGATGGTTCAAATATACTCATGTAAACATGGCATCTAAGAAAAATGCCACAAGCTCTAAGGGAAATGTCCAGAGCTAATCTGGGTCAGTAAGAATTTGTGAACGTTCCATGTCCTTTCTCTATGTAAACCCTTCTTGCTTTCCATTTTACATTCTCCTCGAGCCCTTAGATGCAGCTGACACTTTTCATCTGTTGTACTTCAGGTGGTCCCACAGGGTTTAGTTTCAATTATTTTATGCCATCACATCCCTCCCCTATGTCTTCCATCTATGTTTTACTTGCCTCATGAGAGATTTTGTTTTGAGAGCATTTGCAATGCAGGTCACTTTGTCAGAAACAGGCATGATACCTTCCAAGTCTTCTTAATGACAAAGGATTAGGAATTTCTCAAGTGAAATAGAAAGTTTCTGTTTGGCTCCATGGGTGCCTCACCCACATATTCTGACCTAACCCTTGCTGATTTGCTACATTCCCCCTTGCACTGAAAGGCTTCACAATCTGGGGAGTGCCTGGAGGACTCATGGGGTGCTCTGATGAGGGAGAAAGAATGAGAATGCTGCCTTGTGTTTTCACATCAGGGCTTAGGAAAGCCACTTCGCCATTAACAGAGCCTGTTCTTTATGCTAACTCATCTCCCTAGGCTGTTAAGATTTCTCTGCCCTTTCCATCACTAAGTAAAGAGTAAGCTAACTTTTCTATTCAACAGCCAAACTCCTTTCAAATATGAATAAACTCAGTATTATTTAATTATTATGCCTGAATTTACTGAATAAATTTGGTCATTTTCTTTCTTTCTTTTTCCTTTCAGGTTAATGTGCCAATTTCATTTTACTGTAAATTGGAATGTGGGGGAGTGGATTAAACTCTTGGGAGGGAGTCAAGTCCAGGACTCTAGCTTTTCCTTCCCCATTTTCCCTCACCTCTCTGTGTCTCCTCACCTGGAGTATGTGGATACTAGCACAGTTTCCCGGAATGATGAAAGGAAAGACTGTATCTTTTGTTAAATGATGCTTGAAGAAGCAGGCTCATGCATGGGAGTGTCACTCAGTGCAAAAAAAAAAGTCTTTGTTATTCGGTTATAAATGGTTTCATCATCTTAAGACACTAGTCAGTTTTACCTGAGAGCATCCACTCATTAACTCACCAATTTGCCCATTTCCTCTAAGAAATACTTGCTGAATCTATTTTTAAGTAGTATTTATTAAAGGTAAGCGCTAAATTCAAAGCCTCTATTCTTCAGAAGTTTCATGCTTCTGATGAGTTCCCAGTGACATAGAAATAATGTGGATTCAGGATTATTCTCTGACAGCAAAGAATGACATCTTCACTCCCACCAGTACCTCATTCTTGAATGCAGGAGAGTGGCCTGGTAACATTCATCAGAAATTTTCTCTAACACGGACTCAAATTTTCCACTCAAAGAAAGCTTATATGTTATAAGTTGCTCCCCTGTGATCACTAGTTCTACCTCTGTTCTCAAAGAGTCAAATTCAGTTTATCAATAAACACCACAATTTCACAATGCTAAACTCTGCCTCCCACATAGTTTAGCTTACATGCACCTAAAATCCATCTCACTGATATGTGTATTTCATACGGCCTTTGGAGAATCTTGAGTCCATAGAGAAACAGTATATTGCGATCAAATGGCAACATAAATTTAAATGACAGCAGATAATTTCCCAACCATGAAAAGATCAGTTCAGAATTTATCAATGCAAATGGTTAAAAGAAGATATCAATATTTATTATTGTTTAATTCATTTCATTTGTATTAAATCATACATGAACTCAAGAGAACTAGTTTACTTAAAATGATAAAGATTTCAGAAGAATTATTAGTTTCAATTTACATATATATATGATTTATGAGTGCACATGTTAAAGTCACTTATTTCAATTATTGCCACTCATGTTACTAGTAATAATAAGTAAAAAAAATACATTTGCTAAGCATCAGAATCAATCTCAATTAAAAATTAAGAAATGCATATTTTCCATTTATTTTATTCAACTTTTCATAATACAATTTATAGATTTTTCAGGAATCTATAATATTTTTCTCAGCATCTTTTGGTCAAGAATTTTTTGATATAAAAATTCCTATTGTTATAGGAGTTTCATGATTTAAATTTTGTATGTACTGGATTCCTACCTAAGGAAGCACTTCTGTGTAAATTCACAAGTTTATGAAATCGTACCATGGGAATGATTAGCAAGTGTCTTGAAACAAACATGTAGACTATTGAAGTCAACAGCACCAACACCAACATTCTCACTTGGCCTCTGCTTTCTGTTCTTCAGCTCCACTCCCGAGGCAAACCCTGTTTGGGTGGTTGGTGAACAAATTATAGAATATTTTTATTCATCTAAACCATATGTCTTGCAGACAGGTATAACAAAACATTCCATGGGATTCCTAGGTCATAGCTGTCAAGTGCTCTCGGTATGTTCTCACACATCTGTGCCTTAGTTCCCAGGAGTGAGTGCAGATTGGCAATGTCGCTGTTACTTCTACTTAGGTGATTTTTAGAATGAAATGCAATTTTGGATTTATCATTATACTTAATCTGTATCTTAAAAGGTTGTCAAGTCTGTTTATATGCATTATTGTGTTAGCTATTCGTGTTAATGAGACAAATGTGTCTGTTCATTTTAATGTTTTTGTGTGTTTCAGTGTGTGTATGTTCATGTGTGTATTAAAAATATTCCATAATGTCTGTAGTATTTATTCTTATAATTATTCATAACATTATTAAAATATGTTCTCAATTTCTAAGTTTGAAACATGTTAAGTAATTTATAATACATTGTTATGAGTAATTGAAAAGAGCTTAACAAATCAATAAATTTTGTAATTTGGGAACATGAGTCAAAGTCACCAAACCCAAAATCAGAATCCTGCATTTACATTCATAAATTTTAGTTTGTTAGATCAGAAAACAGTAATATATGGGTTTGCAGCTTATGCAAGTTTGTATAGAAAAGATGCATTAATAAGTCAATCCCAAGGCAAAGGGAAAGTTTCATGTTAGAGTGATCCGGTTGGTTTAGATAACAGCTGTTTTTCTCTGCTTTATTACATACTATGATGGCTGCACATCCTATCCCATGAAGTGGCAGAACAGGAAACCACTTTCATAAATGTAAAATTTGCCATTTTATGTTGGAAACACGCATACTGTTCCTACTTTTCCTTCTTTGCTATAGCCTAGCTTTCAATTTAAATTTCCTGTTCATCATTTATCCCTCCTTTACTGGAATCAACATAACAAGGATTATTTGGTCTGTTTATCTCCCTTCCCTCACTATTGCTCTGCTCAAGAATATTCCCCATACATAGATTAATAAAACTTTAGCCATCTGTCAGATGGATTGAAGAAATTCTCCTCTTAGCCTGCTGGACTCCAAGCTAAGATAATCTTGTAGAAGTAGCTTTTTTTCAAATATTGCCCTTAGTGGGAATCTATCTAATATATTTTTGTTATAAACTAATGATTCACTTAAATATTCTATACTCTCAGTTCAATATAATCATGTGGTAGAGAATAAATCTGTCTCATTCATCTTTGAGTTTTAAAAACATATTTAATATTTAATTTTAAATAATTTTTAAATTATATGTTTATTATATATTTAATTTAAAATAATAGTTAGCAGTTAACAAGTATGAATTCTGTGCCACACTCATAAAATATGCACTATTGTAATCATTCATTCTCATTTTCCAAATGAGGAGTCTGAGGCACAGAGGTACAAAGAGGTTAAATAATTTGTAAGGAGTGACATATGGCCTTGCACGTTAGCACAATGGCTGCAGTGACACACTGAAAATGCTGCCTTGAGGGAACATAGATCATTCACAGTGAAAGTATTCCAAAATGCAGAAGACACAAACCCATCCAATCCCCAAACTGTCACGTAGGGCATAGACTTCTGCAAAGCATTCCGACATCCCTGCATATGTCGTGACGGGATATTTAGTGGCAGACCTATGGTATAACAGTGTCTGTGATTGAGAAGACTAAGTCACCTATGCTGAAATGACTTTCCTGACAAGCATGCTCCAGCTGCTGCTCCTGCGCCATCTGAAAAGAGTGAGTTGTGCTAACCACTCAGCTATTTCCTCCACTGAGTTTGGAGCCAGGGCAGAGCTGCAAAGCAAATAGTGTCAAACTCAATGCATGCCACTCCTTTCCCACAGAAGCTATTTTATTTTGAATGGGGTGCTGTTCTCAAATCATCTCAAAACTATGACCAGGTTCCTGAAAGATAACTTTCATCCTGTACTGTACTGTCTTGCAAGTCAAGACACAGACTTATTCTTAAGTTTTGAATGCTCGGCCTTAGTTTAACTCTTTTCTTGCTACCTCTTATAACTGAACTGTTTCTCTTCATCTAGGTTTTGCCCTGGGGCTTTTTATCTTTTCTTTCTGTATGTCCTACTTTTCCTGCTTCTTCCATGTCTGTCTGCCTGGCCCCGAGCATCTCCCTCTCTTTCTAATTCTTTCTCTCATTCTATTCTTCTCTGAATTCCTCCTCCACCTTATTCTCTCTGCCCACAGGCCTCCCCTCTTCTACCTAGCTATTGGCCATTCAGCTCTTAATTAGACCAATCTGGTGCCTTAGGCAGGCAAGACAAAACAGCAACACATCTTTACATAATTAAACCCATATCCTTACATCATTAAGGAAATGCAGCTAAACACATGTAACACATTTTTAAATAGTTAAATAGTCTACAACATCTTATGAAAGTTTATTATTTAGTAATATTTTGAATGACAACTTCTCAAACAGTTTGAGGATTATTTTAATTTCTTCACATATAGCTTCACTTAATAAATTCTATGTATGAAAAGACTATAGATATCAACAGGTGATATTTTCCACCTGTCTCTATAATTTGTGTTCAAATTATTTTCTGTATTCTAAAAAATCATCTTTTCCCATACACATAAGTGGTCATCATTACATTGATTTTTTTTGCAAATATGTCTGAATAGCTCTGAGTTCCAGACCAAATCTTTCCATTGATATTAATATTCATAAATGTTGTTAATACTTCTTGGCATTTGGGTAGAGCTATTGTTCATTATAGTGAAAACCTGCCTCCACTTCCAAATATTAATAATACTAGTTAATAAGCATTAAAAAATCTGTTAGGTACCAGTTATTATTTTATAAGTAGCAATGCTTTTAACGCAGAATTAATGAGTTTGGTGTTATCAATATGTCCATTTCTTCTGTGAAATGAGGCAATGCTAGATCACTCCAGTTATAGCTAGAAATCATCACGATTTCTTCAGCATCGTACCTGTCAGCCCTGAGTTTGTGGTGCTTTTTAATAAAAGCTTCTCTTCTTCAAACAAGCTTCCTTTGGTTACATTTGGGTCCTAGGCTACCAAGGAAAAGGTAAATGTTCTTACAAGCAGAAATACATAAATGGATTTCATCCTTTTGGTAGGTGTGAAAAATTAGAAAACAACTTTCTAGTATTAAAATTCACCCCTCATTTCACAATTATATATTGATGACCATATTTCATCAGTCTAGTCATTTTTGAACAGTCTTTAAGACAGCAGGAAATATTCCTGAATGGCTCTTAATTTTGTATTTTAAATTACAATGGGTTTCATTTTAATATCTGTTATCAGTACTTGTGCTAAGAGTCATACCTAGGCTGTCTGTTGTCAGAGTCCCAAAAGGCTCACGATCACTTTTTCTGTGCTCCTTTGGTTCTCTTGTGTTGACTGAATGAGTATGTGTTACTCCACCACACATCAGTACAGAATTCTGCTGTTCCTATAGTTTATCAGAATGGCACAAAAAAGCAAAGTGTCCAAGGTCTTCTACAGTTTTTTTCTATTTGTCTCTTATATGCATCTCAATTCTAGGTTTTCTATATGATTTTAATGAGATACAAGTTGAACTTATTTTCTAATTTATTCAGGAAGTCTTTATTGAACACTCCATTCCATATAGCATATGTGTGCCTTGTGACATTGACTTGAGAAAAATATACACTCCTACATATTTTGAACTTCTGGAATGGCCTATGAAAGAAAGTTGGCAGTGATAATTGTGGAAAAGAACTCATGTGCCCCAATAAACAGACAGAAAGGCCTGAATGGACAGCGTCTGAAGCAGAGACTCAGAGCAGGTTACAATTACAGGGAGGAAAGGTTAGATGTTGGGAGATGGTATCAGGGGACTAACCTGAGGAATTGGAAGGCACTGAGGAAGCATGCTGGAGCACCATCTCTCTTGCTTTACTTGCATTCAGTCTGTCTACTCTGTAGATGTTGTACATCCTCAAGTGTTTCAGGAATTCCCCAGGAGCTGTGGTCTTGCCACCTCCTTTCTAGAGCATGGCACTCGCTGAAACAATGGCTTAATTTATTGACTCCTTAGAAAAGCATACTAGGTGGGAGTCAGATGACCGAGAACAAGAGAAGAAGCATAGGAATATCAGAATGAATCAGAAGTGGCTTCTTGGGTTCTACACACTTATTTAGATTTTATTGTTGTGGATTGAAATAGAACTGTATCACATCCCCCTCCCTTACCTCCCTCTGACCCTTCATTCTCCGGTTTACAACCTTTTCTTTTTTTACTATATTTGTTACAGGTATACACATGCACAATCTATATGTATGCGCAAATATACATAAATGGAATCTATCGAGTTCATTTTGCTCTTTGTATGTATATGGTTTCAATGCTGACAACTCTGCCTTGAACAAACAATAAGGGAGCTCATCCCTGCAACAGGCTAATTTTCCTTCTTCCAGAGTCAATAGTTTCTGTAGTTCTTTATCTAGGGGTGGGCATGTCTTATCACACTTCTCAAACCTACTGAATAAACAGTGAGGGCAGGCTGTACATCACCTTCTGCTCAAATTAGAGGAATCTCTTTGAACACATGCTCTTCAAATGTCATCTTTTGCTTGTTTACCTGAGTGTTGCACTGTACACGCGAAAACAGGTCAGAGCCCCTCCTTAGTAAATTTCAACGTTCTCTTTAAAATCATCAAACACTCCCCTTAGTTTTTGAAATGGCATTTGTATATTGTCCAGGCATGCTTCAAACTTTAAACTCAGTATATATCCCAAGATGGCCTCATACGCCAACGATCCTTTTGTTTTAGGTTCTTGAATGCTCAAACGATTACAGGTGTGTGCCATGACATCTGACTTTTGCCTTCTCTTTGGGCTAGAAAATTTCTCCATAAGATCCATTGAGTAAAGGCCATCTCTGCTTATTTTCCCAACAAATTATATCTAACAGAATATTGAATATAGTACACCATGGGAGAAGCACCTAGAACAATCTTGAGACAGGAAATATATTAGGGTGGTTTCGGCATTCTTGAATGTTCTGGTCTGTGTTTTGTAAGCCTTTCCCTAAGTCCTGCAAGGATTCTCACTTACCCAACTCTGTCAAGTAGTCATGGTTTTTGTCATGGAAAGGAAAATCTAAGGCAAAACAACCCATGGAAAAGCAACCCATATTCGAAAGTCAAGAAGTATTTTACACATTTTGTCAAAGTTACGGGTCATGTTAACAACTATTCAAACTGCAAGTTAATTGGATTTTAATAATTAAACTGAATTTTAACTGCCAATTGGCTGCTTCTACTGACATTAGTTATCATTTAGTGTTAATTTGGTAATAAAAACATTTTACTCAATCAATAAAAATGAACTAAGTATTATCAGAAATAGAAACCAGGAAAGACAGTAAGTACATTAGACTCAATGTTAACTAAAGCTTTGGTTTTCTAGTTGTAAGGTTTTTGCTCAGTGTCATACATTCCCTGATTTTGTGTCCCTATGGATGATGGTATAAAGTTTATGAACCTTTTATATTCATGCATTCACCGATAAATGGCCTATCACACATCTTTAGTCACTCTACATTATTTTTCAATGCAATTGAAAAGACAGGATGATGTCTATTGGTAGGGAAAGATATTTAGAAAAATATTTCCATATATTTTATGTAATTTTTTATCAGCTATTTATTTACCTTGCTCTGGGTGTAGAAGATGTAAGTCATAATAAAAGGAGTATTTCTTTTCACAGAAATTAGTGCATGTCGGTTAACTGGCAATAAACAGAGAAATCAATGCCCCCTAGAACATGATGGGGACAAGGAAGGAAATTAGGTGACATTAAGTGGCAAAGATAAGTGGGAATATTTTCATTCATAAGGTACCAGGAAATATATGCAATCCCTAAAACATGCTTAAAAAATCAACCGGAAATCAGTGAGATTAAATGCTTATAATGTTCTAAGTGAAAAGTCAAGCACCAGTCTGAACTAGATTTAACAATTCAGGAAAGTAAGTGCCTTGAAC
Source organism: Bramus lutescens (assembly GCA_001685075.1). NCBI lineage: Eukaryota > Metazoa > Chordata > Mammalia > Rodentia > Cricetidae > Bramus > Bramus lutescens. The sequence continues at coordinate 15,057 of LOEQ01014814.1, forward strand.
AAATAGGTCTGGAAACTGGTAGTTAGAAATAGAATTGAAAAGTTATGGTTGAATGCTTGATCTTCTGACCCTCAGGAGGCAGGGGTAAGAGGGTAATCTGAGCTAAGCTCTTGAGAATCAGTTTGGATAAAATCGTGAAATGATGTCTCAAAAAATAAGAAATGAAAGAAGAAAAAAGGGAGAATCAGGGACTGAGAAAGGAAGGGAGGAAAGAGAAAGAAGGAAAGGAAGAAATAGAATGAGAAAGAACTAAGATAAAGAAAAATCTAAGTCATTCAGTAACATTGATAGGCTGGGTATTTTAAAGTTTGGTGTCATGTTAAGGACTTTGCATTGTTTTAAATAAGGTAGTTATCAATGAATAATTTGGAATAAAAAATGACAATCTAATTGACATGCTAGGATTGGCTGTAATTCAAAAGCAATAGTAACTGGTCATGACTGAGGGTTACATGCCAACACCTTGAAAAAGACTTTATGTTGATAACTTTTTATCACCAAGAAAGTGAGGTATATTACATTAGTCTACTATTTTAACAAATAAGAAAATATTGATAGAAATATGACTTTTGCATGGTCCTTGAGTTTGGTGACAGTTGGGCTAGTGACTGCAAGAGACTGCCTTTAAGGACAGGCAGGACTCTGGCAAAACTCCATCTACAGAGTGCAAGGTAGTCAGAGTCAGAGGAAAGGACCTGGACAGTGTGATGGGAGGCCAAGAGTAATGTATGAAGAGAAGCCTCAGTAAGATGATTGCATTGTGAATGCAGTCCAAACAGAGGAACACTGTTCCTGGACGTGGGAAAGAATTAAGACACAGGGAAGACTGAGTTGTTTGGTTGTGTGATTTTGTATGGTTTATTGGGAAGGGAGAGAAGACCAGTGTGCGTGCTTGGGTCATAGAAATTGGCATGCCTATCTAGGATTTCAAGTGGCCTGCGGATTCACTTATTCAGAGACACCCATGTTCAGAGTTCTCATCACAAAGAGAGCATTTGAAACTGTGCAACCCAATTAAATATAACCTGGGTGGTCACAGTGCAGATGCCTAAACACTGTTGTTCACGTGGGGTGGGGGGGTGGGGGAGGAATCAGGCAATAACACAGATGAGTAGAAGCCCAAGGAAAGAGGGTTTAGACTGTGTAAATGAGGTTCAGAGAGATAGGACTGCCGGAGTTCCTGTGGCAGATGGCATCAAAGATTAAACCAGATAAGCTGAACTTGATCACCCAGAACAGAGCGCGTTCACCACCCCTCAGATGTCTATCCAAACAAAAATGGGAAACTAACACATGCTGAATACCATCCTTTCACGGTTCAGTGATACTCAAGATGAAAGCCTGATGTGTCAAGGTACAATGCAGTGGGTCAGAATTAAAAGGCAAAACAAAACAACCAAAAAAATCATCCAAACAATTATTAACCCAGTATGAGAGACTCCAAGAGAGAATTCTTCATCCACACGGGCATATAATCCTGACCCTTAGCCTGCGGTCCAGCCTCATTTCCAAAGGGTCTGCACAGGATGACCTGCAATCCGGTAGCCTAGGATCTGAGAGGGCTATCCTTTCCTTATCACCGTGAGAGCAGCAGTCAATAAATATAGAATCCAATCACCCTAAAATTAGGTGAGCTGAGTGTGTATGCAAATTCCACAGAAAAGAGGGTGAGCCATGGTGAAGAACAAAATATTTAGTTAGGAGGGTGGCACCAGCCTGTAGAGGATGCTGCTTATAAATCTGTGGCAGGGGAATCATAGATTCAAGTCACCCCGGGCTTCTGGGTGAGCTCAAGGGTAGCCTGGCAATATAATAAGACCATACTTTAAAAATTAAATCAAAAAGCAAGACGAATGGGGGTGTGGCTCAGTTGTAGAATGAAAGATCAGGAGTTCGGTCCCTAGTATATAAAAAGAGAAAGGAAGAGAGGGTGGTACAGAGGAAGAGAAGGAGGGATAGAGGGA
>LOEQ01014815.1:0-17016 GCA_001685075.1 Bramus lutescens
ATATATACACAAAACTTGTAGGGAAAAATAAAATAAAGCCCCGACATAACAAAGATACTGTTGGGTGTTGGGTTGCAGTTCTGTTGGCTGTCTACTGCTGGGTCATGTGATCTACTTTTTTTTTATTTAAACAATCTTTGTTTAAAATTTTTTTATACAAATCCCAGTTCCATCTCCCTCCCCTCCTCCTGCTCCCTCCTCCTTTCTTCCTACTCCCAGACACTCCTCAGAAAGGATGAGGTCTTCCATGGGGAGTCAACAAAATCTGTCACATCACTTGAGGCAGGATCAAGGCCCTCCCCCCTATATCTAGACTGAACAAGGTATCCTTCCAAAGGGAATGGGCTCCAAAAACCCAGTCATTGCACTAGGGAGACCAAATTATACAATGGTCTACTCTTAAGAATAGTTTTGGTGGGGATGGGAACATGGGGGATTGGGTTGGGTGATGGAGGGACGGAGAGTGTAGTGTAAGAGACATCTTGATGGGGGTGCATTTTGGGATCAGGTAGAAACTTTATGCAAGGGATACTCCCACGAATCTACAAGGATGACCCCAGCTGAGACTCCTAGTAATAGTGGGTAGGCCGCCTGTACTGGACTTCTCTGTAATCAGATTTGTAATTGTCCCAGTTGTCATCAGAGAGCCTTCATCCAGCGACTGATGGAAACAGTTGCAGAGATCCACAGTCAGCCACTGGACCAAGCTTGGGGAATCCTGTTGAAGAGAGGGGGGAAGGATTGTATGGCCCAGGGGGTCAAGGTCATCACAAGGGAACCCACAAAGGCAGCTAACTTGTGCTCATAAGAACTCACAGACACTGGACCTACAGCTAGGAGCCTGCCTGGTACCGACCTAAGCCCTCTACATATGTGTGACAGTTGAGTAGTTGCATAGCTTGATTTACTTGTGGGTCTCCTACTGATGGGAGCAGGGCCTGTCCATAACTCTTTGGCAGGCTTCCAGGAACCTATTCCTCATACTGGATTGCCTTGTCCAGCCTAAATAGAAGGGGAGGAGCTTAGTTTTACAACTTGCTATGCCATGATTTGTTGACACCTTTTGAAGCCTGCCCCTTTCTGAACAGAAACAGAGGAGTGGGTGGGGGAGGTGCGGGAAGGAAATGGGAGGAGAGAAGAGAGAAGAAACTGCAGTTGGGATGTAACATAAATGGATAAATTTAATAAATAATAATAATAATGAATAGTTTACTAATATTTCACTAGCATTGTTCCCTTTTAATCAACAATTTTATTAATTTGGGTTTTATCTTTCTTTTTGTTAATTTGTCCATCTCCCTAAAGAATTTCTCCCTGTTTCATTAATTCTAAAGATTGCTCTTTAAGACTCACTTTCTTTTTCTTTTTCTTTTTTTAATATTTTTTATTGATTTTTATTGAGCTCTAAAATTTTCTCTGCTCCCCTCCCTGCCTCCCACCTTCCCTTCAACCCTCTCCCAAGGTCCCCAAATTTACTCAGGAGATCTTGTCTTTTTCTACTACCCATGTAGATTAGATCTATGTATGTCTCTCTTAGGGTTCTCATTGGTGTCTAGGTTCTCTGGGATTGTGATTTGTAGGCTGGTTTTCTTTGCTTTATGTNNNNAAACCACTTATGAGTGAGTACATGTGATAATTGTCTTTCTGGGTCTGGGTTACCTCACTCAAAATGATGTTTTCTAGCTCCATCCATTTGYCTGCAAAWTTYRAGATGTTATTTTTTCTGCTGTGTAGTACTCCATTGTGTAAATGTACCACATTTTCATCTAAGACTCACTTTCATTCCTAACCTGTACTAATCATTGCTGTAGGTTGCATTTGAGTTTGTTGTTTTCCTGGATTTCTAGAACCTTAAGACACATCATTAGGTTGTTTATTTGAGATCTTTCTGTTACTTTAACATAATTCCCGACAACTTTAACCTTTTCTTTTAGAACTGCTTAGGCTATACCCAAATATTTGGGTAAGCTGTACTGCCAGTTTACTTTGATTCTTTGAAATTGTAAATTTCTTCCCTGAATTTTTAAATTGCTCCCTGTTCATTAAAAAATATGTAATGATCAGTATTCAATAATTTGCCTAATTTTTGTGGTCACTCTTGGAGTTGGCTTGTTTTTTTGCATTATAAGCTGAAAAGATACAAGGATTTAGGTATTTAAATCTCTCCCTCTTGTTGTCTGAAGGCTTACTTTTCATAACCTTTTTGTTTGCTTTACTAATTGGATGACCCAACACTTGGTTTGGCCATATTTACAATGAATTATTCTTAATGAATTGTTTCCTTGTCTAATGACCTTCCTGATCTCTTTCCATGAATTCTGAGATCTAGTCTGTCAGACCTGAAAATAGGCATTCGAGCTGGTTGTATTTGCTTCATAGGTTGGTGTCTTTTCGTTGATGGTGCTTTTGAACGTCTTTATTGAAATGTGGTTCTTGGAGACAACATATAGTTGAGGCTTGTTTTTCTTAACCCATTTGAATAATCTGCATCTTTCAGTTGGTGAATCTAGATCATGTAAGCAGTCCTTGCAAATACTGCATGAGAACTCTGTTCTGTACGATGATAATTTGATGCTTTGTGCCATAAATTCTATGTTAGCATTAATAATTTCTCCTGGGAGCTGGAGAGATAGCTCAGTGGTTAAGAATGCTTCTTTTTGTGACCTTGCAAAGGGCCCATGCTTGGTTCCCAGAACCTACATAGGGTAGCTCACAATTACCTTTAACTCCAGGGACTATGACACCTCTGGCCTCTGCAAGCATTTGTATTTATGTGCACATATATACAGATGCACACTTACACATTCTAAAATGATTTTTAAAAACTTTTAAAAAATATTTTTCTATTTTCTTCATTTTCAAAATTTCCTGAAATAGCTTAGCCAGTTTTAAAGAAAGTTATTCAACACTGCCTTCTTTAAATTTATTATACTTCATTTCCACCTAAAATGTCAATTAAATTTTTTGAGATTACAATTTAATTACATTTCTTCTCTTTCTTTCCTCCTTCTAAGCCTTCCTATATATCCTTCCCCACCCTCCTTCATATTCATGAGCTGTTTATTTACTAATTGTTTTAACTTGCACATATAGTTATACAAACATGTACATTCCTGAATATAATCTGTTTGGTCCATAAAGTGCTACTTGTATGTGTGTTTTAAGGACTGACCGCTTGGTATTGGACAACCAGTTGGTTTGCTCTTCCGTGGGGAAGGCCATCTCTCCCACTCCCAATTTCTCAGTTCTGTTGTTCTTTATGGAGAAGCCTCCTGGGCTTTTTCTCACCCAGTTTGCCCTGTTCATTGTGCCATCCTGTTTGGCTCATGTCTGAGGGCAGTCATGCTGGTGAGGCTTTACAAAATTCTTTTTCTTTTAGTAGGACCAAATGTGAGTTCTGATATTTACAAAATTTTAGTTTCTCACTTTACATTCTAAAATACAAAAGCCTTTTCATTGGCATTAAGGTAATTCATAGAAATCCTATCTCTATATTAAAAATTGAAATATTTTCAGTTTCGTAGATGTGATACACTATCATGTTTTCTTTATGGCAAGTAAAAGTTATACACAGTGTACAACATGAGTTTTGATTCATGTCTGCAGTGTAGAATTACCGAGTCAAGGTTTTGAATACATGTTTAGCCTCACGAACTATTTTTGGTGTGGCAAAACACTAAAAATCCACTCTTTACAATTTGTAAAAGTCTAGAATATAGCAATCCGTAAGTATAGAATACAGTTTTATTAATTACAGTTACCGTTATATATAATAGATCTCCTGATTATCATTCTCCTAACTCCCATTTTATTTTCTTTGAACTCCCATTCCTTAGCATCTGGTAACCACGATCTTGTTCTCTATGCTCTGAGTTCAGTTCTCTCAAATTGTGCATGTGAGGAAGCACTCCCAGGGCTTTTCTCCGTTAACCTACCCAGGTTATCCATGGCCCAATGGTAGGATTCCCTTCTGTCTCTAAAGCAGCCTACAGTTTTATACGTACATTTCCCCCATCAGTCCATTGATGGACAAATAGACCAATGATCAATCAAATAGTCAAATCCTTAATCATAATCACCAAGATGGAAAAAGGAAGTAAAATAAATTAAAAAAAATCATTCTGTATACCATGGGAGAAAACAAACAAGCAAACAAATACAACCCACAGGCGATCTGCAACATGGACGGTGGATTTAAAGGTATCCTTTCAAAGTTGTTACAAATTGAAAACATGGACATTTAAAATATTTATTAAAAGTGGGGATATCTCCCTGGGAGGTCTGCTCCTTTCTGAAGGGAATTAGAGTGACAGTGGATCTGGGGGAGAGAGGAGGCTGCGGAGAGGAACTGGGAAGAAAGGAGGGAGAGGAGGCTGTGGTCTGGATGTATTGTATGAGAGAATTTAAAAAAAGTGGGTACCTCTCTTCTTCCATGTCTCAAACCACAGGTTTTGAGCCTGTTAAACCCTGGAAGCTTGGGCTAGAGACTGCTGACCAGAGATGCCTGAGCCAGAGACACACCTGACCAGAGATGCCTGAGCCATACACTGCTAACCAGGGATGCTTGAGCCAGAGACACACCTGTTGAGAGATGTCTGAGCCTGTGAGACTGCTGACTAGAGATGTCTGAGCCCTAGAGACTACTGATCAGAGATGTTTGAGCTTCAAAGGACTTGCTTCAAAGGTGAATTGAGTGAGTGTCAGCACAGGTAATCCAGGAGCAGGGAGTCCTCTGCACTCAGGAACCTTCCATGTGGTGAGGGGAGAATCAGACCTACTCATGTATATTCCCTAAGTGTCCTAGTATTATGATTATTCTTCATTATTTGAGCTTAAAGATTAAAGGCACTAAAGTAGTCCATAAAAAGGCTAGGTTGTATAGTCATTTATTTATATAATTTCAAAATCTTAAAGGGATAAAATAATGTCCTTTCAAGCATTAAAATGAGATCAAATGCAAGATCAAAAAGCTAGGACTGTCACTTATAAATGTGACTTATTAAAAGTGGAGTTGATCTATAAAGCAATCCAGAAGGGAATGACTCCAAGCAAGATGTGACTGGGATAATTTATTGATTACCTTGAATAATTCATCTGAATGCCTGTGGATGATGACTGCTACATTAAGATTCTCAGCATTTTATCTTGGTCAGATTTGATTTACATGAGTATGTTTGAGCACTCGTGAGGTTTACCAGCACACGAATGACTGGACTTGTCCTTTGTGTGTTTTGTCTGGAGTAACATGAACAAACTGCCACACAACCACAGAGCCACTGAGTTGAAAGAGATCACAGCAAACTTGGTAGTGACTATAACATTTTAGCGAAGTGAGGATAATAGAAATACCATTGTCTTTAGAGGATAGGTCTATAGAAAAACAGTATTTATAACCATTTCAAAGTTAGTACCTGCACTTTATGATAGTAACAACTAGACTTAATTCATACCACTGCTCGTTTAATACACACTGTATACAGACATATGTATTTATGTATATATAATACATATTTAATACACATACATAAATTTAAAAGGCAGAATGAGGGGCTCGAGAGAAGACTCAGTGTTTAGGAACACTTGTTGCTCTTCTGAAGGACTCAGGTTCAGTTCCCATGTCCCACACCACACCGCTCACAATGCCTGTAACTCCAGCTCCAGGAATCCATTCCTTTCTTCTGGACTTCATGAGCAGGGGCACTCATGTGAGCATACACAGCCTCACATACACCCATAATTAAAAAATTAGAACAAGTGGTCTAGTTAATATGAAAAGTACCCTTAGCTCATCGTTTCTGTGAAGTGATCAGTGTAGCTGTGGTCTCCCTTAGTTCAATGTTTCATTCTCTGACATTAGTGAGCTCCTACAAAGCTAAGGCGTGAGAGATCTAGAATGAATTCTTCAATTATAAAATGACTACCAACTATAGTTGGTTTTCCTTTGGTAATGCTGATACTTTGAATGTGTTTAACGGTGATTTTCTTCACAGGTTTAACACTGTCCCACAGCCCACCCTGGGCAGTTGTATTCTTCCTAGTTCCAAGTTGATTCTATTGTCACACGCAGAGTGAACGTTGGCATCCCATTATTTGCTTCTAAATCCTCGCAGAGGAGGATTGTAAGTGGTGAGAGATGAGTGTGCTTTATCATTATCAGGTAATGAAAGAAGTAGGCAAAACACCCGAAAGTGTTGCATGAGCTCAATACACATCCATTTATTAATGCATATGCCAGAGATTGTATCATACGAGGCATTTGGAAAAGTCATTAACAAAGCAGTCGCCTAAGATTTGAACACAAATTAGCCAATCTCCCCAGCCTGTGTGTTTCCAGACCCAGCAGCAGAATGGTTGAGCGGGATGACACTAGACTTCTGCTCCTCACATACTGGACCAGCGTGTTTACATAACATAGTCAATGTAACAGTGTCCTGTTCCTGCACGTGTTGGGAGTCCACTCACAGCTGTGGCTGTAAGTGACAATGACAAAGGATGTTCTGCAGCCAAATATTCAGATACAGACGCTGGAAAGTCAAATGATAAAAATCCAGACAATGCATGTATTTGTAACCAAGTTGCATTTGGGGCAGATAAAGAACACGAATTATAAAATCATGAGCAATTTACTTTGAGTTTATTTTACATTTTTGTCACCTAAATATATATGAAGATGTGACTTTTGGTTTCTCTGCAATATATAGTAATGCTGCGTTAACATAAACCATTGAATATTTTTAAAAGAAATATCTTGTTGTAGAGTTAAGTAGTCATAAATACATTAGTATTTTTCTGGCCAACAAGTTACTTATCACAGGAAATTTAGACAAACTGTCTTTGCATTCCATGACTTTCCAAAGAATGGAATAGGGTAAAGCTGAGACATTCTGCTCCATGGCAAATGCATCAGGTTACCACGTTTTCCTTTCCTTTTTATTTTTAAATTACCAATGTGATGTGGGGGTGCCTCGGCAGTTTTAAAGCACACAGTTTCATCAATATTATCAAACATTAACAAACTAGTTAGCATTGCTTTGTGTAAGTTTGCTTCGAAAGCATTTCTTCACAGTGATAGTTCAGAAAGGTTGGGAAGTGGTCAGCATAAAATATTTCCCACCTTTTCTATTGTAATTTGTATGCAAAAGTCATCACAATATATCTGCAACTATAAAATTACAAACTTTCTAGAAGTTGCTGCATTTCTAGCTGTGGTAGAAAACCGGAGCTGCAGGGTGTCTACAGTCAGGTGAGGTTAAACCAAACAGAAGGGAAGTCCTAGGTGCTGTCTGATAGGTCACTCTAAAGAGATCTAACAAAGACAACCAGTGAATAAACTCAAGACATTTTTTAGTTTGCTTCATGGTGGAGAAATTGGTTATGAGAAGAACATTGTGAAAGGTAGTCTTGATATTTCACTTTACATCATAATTTTGGCACTTCATGGAACATTGATTTCTCAAAGACCAGAATTGGTATAAAAGTTTTTCACATACCTTGTAGACATTATGGTTGATTAGTGGCAAACATCAAAACGCAGTGAATTTAAACATTCCCGTGTGTTTTCACATGCATGGAAGGGTTAAACAATGAATTCTCAAAGGCGGCATTTTGAAGTATTTATTTTAGGCACTCTCTTCAGTAGACCTTGTTTCAGATTTAAGCCTCACAAACTCTTTAGCGACATCGTCGCTGGTCCTCTGAGAGAGTATTCTAAGGATGGTCAAGCCAGTTTCATCCACAGAGAGTTTTTTCAGAAGAGGGTACCATGCTCCGTAGCTCCCTTTCTCTGCAATGTTCTGTAACTGAATGACTGTCATCCCAATTATTCGATCTTCCCGGGCGAAGCAGTAATCCTTAACTGAGAGGTGAAGTTCATAGGCTCCTGGATGGTTCTCATTTCCCAGAATGCTGTATGAATTAAAGACACAAAATAAATTAAAGGTACGAAATGAGCCAAACTTACTCATGGTGCTTGATGTCAAACCCATGTCTTGAGATGCCTGTATCTGATAGCTTCATTGGTGGTGAGTATATCAATAGGGGTGGGAAGTAAAATATGTTACATTTAGTTATTAGATACAGAGACTCTGGATTGATAATGGGTAAGGGATAGTGTTGGGAGAATATCTGTGCTATTTCTTTGTCAGAAACTAAGAATCTTCTGACTCCCAGCAAAACTTTTCTTTCAAGGAAGGAGCCTTAACTCAGAATGGGCAAAAAGCATCATTCCCAAGATGCTAAAATTGGTGTACATCTCTAGGGCACATCATTTTTTCTTCCTTCTAACAACAGTTAGCCTGTACTAGTACAACCAAAGAAAGCTGCTGTATAGGATGGCATGTTAGAGAGGTGAAGGGTGGAGTGCAGGGAATTATACAGCCAGATGTCTGGACATCTGGTTATGGTGTCTCAAGATAATACAATTGAATCTTTGCCCACTTTATTTACAGAAAATAGATGTTGTGTATGTTGAAGATATTTAAATTAGATCAAGGTTCTTGTTTGATTTGAAGTGTAAGGCTACAGTTCTGTGAGCTGATTTGTTAACAGAATTACTGGGATTCTTAGGATTCTTGGTGCGCATGCAGGAGACAGGGGCTCACCATGCAGCTTTGACTGGCTGGGAGCTTACTACATAGACAAAGCTGGTCGTGAACTCACAGATCCACCTGCCTGTGCATGCTGGAATTGAGCCACAAGAAAGCGAGCTAGTCAAACACAGCGCTCTTATGGGTATGTTTTGTTGCACGAAAATCTCGTGGGCCCTGTCCTATTTTCCTTTCGCACCTCTGGGTCAGCTCATTTAGATTTAGAAAAAAGATTAGTAGGGAGAAAATTCTCAAGCTATCCAATCATGTATTTGATATAGCCTCTTAACATTTCAAGGGACCTCCAAACAAATATATTAAAACAAAGATTATTGCTATCTTTCTTACCATTTTAGTCAGTCATCATCCACCTGACCTCTTGGTCAGGCCTCAAAGCAGAATCCTGCTTTTTGGAGCCATGTATATTCTCCTCACAGGGGATCTGTTCCACTGTCCACCTCACAATGGAATGCTGACCCATGGCACTCCAATGTTAGAGTTTTCCATGTTCCAGCTTCCAGTGGATTTTGAAAAAAAGCCCTCCCATAAGGACATCAGAAAAGGTAAGGGTGAGGTCAGAGTTTCTGCTACATTGGTTTCCTGCTATGTCTGCTTTGAGTAGGCAGCTTCCCTTCATGGAAGATCACTGCTTCTCATAAGAGGACTGTCAAATTTTCACTTTCCCAACTTTGGTAATACTCTTTTGTGCCTAGCCTTCAGATCCTGTGGTGGTTTGGAAAAAAAAATGGCGCCCAAAGGTAGAGGCACTATTGGAAGGTGTGGCTTTGTTGGAGTGGGCATGGCCTTGTTGAAGGAAGTATGTCACTGTGGAGGTGGGCTTTGACATCTCAGGTATGCTCAAGTCACACCGAGAGTATGGGAGCACTTCCTCTTGCCTGCAGTCCACCGTGTTGCACCATAATGATAATAGACTAACCCTCTGAAATGTAGGCTACCCAATATTTTTCTTTTAAGAGTTGCTGTGCTCATGATATCTCTTCACAGTAATAGAAACCCCAACCAAGACAGACCCCTAACAGTCCTCCTGTATTGACATGTTTGTTTGTTTTTAAGTAGGCCTCAAATGCCATATAGGCTTGCGTTCTACATTAGTTCAGATGGAAAATCTTCCATCACATTCAGAATTTTCTGTTTCAGCTTTTGCCTAGACTATTCTGTAACTTTCAATACAACCAATACTGTCATTTAAAGACATCTATCTGGTGTTCAGTTCTTCATTTGGAAACGGTCTGGGCCCTGTGAAGAAGTGATCATTGTACATCCCTGTGTATGCTTCCCCAAAGGCATTCAGTCTCGTCCTCTTCCCACTATGTACCATTTCTTTCTTATTGGCTTTGCTCCTATCTTGGAATTCTTCCACTTGACCATAACAATCACACATTTTTATCTTTCATCTCTAGAAAGACATTTTCATGACTGCAAAGGCCATCTACTACCTGACCCCGGTGTCTCTGACACTGTTGCTGAGTAAAGGGATCAAAGCCTATCTTGTTTGCGAAGAACAGGAGACCCACCCATGGGTTTAACTTTCCACCCTGAATCTTCCAGTAAGTTTTGAGCTGAAAACTAACATCCAGTTAAATAAGTGCTGTTTTGTTTCTGACTTACAACTGGAAGGTTTCATTGTACTTCGGTGACCATGTGTTGCTCTTTGTCTTAGTCCCTTGTTTTCTCCTCTTGTCTCCCAGGCTTGGTCCCAGCATGAAAACTTCCACAAAGGGGCGGAACATGGCCGTGGTCTGCCAGTTTAGGTCGTTGATAGCAATCACTGAAAAGGAGAAGCCAAGTTTCAGCAAACTGTTCTGTGGAAACTAGCTTCCTCCACTTGGCTAGAAGTTGTACTTGAGTGTGCCCTGACTGGACCCGCAAGGAAACGTTCCACAAGTTGAAATACTCAGTGCCTGGGAATGCCCTGGTAATGGAAAGTTCAACTTGACATTCATGTGAATGACATTTATAATGAAGGTTAAAATCCTGGTGGTTTTTCATACTAAACATTAGGGAAAACTCCATCATGCAATATTTAGAAAATAGATTAAAGTTAATTTATGTTATTGTACACACTTTCAATAGCTATACAAAAATTAGATGATATAGTGTATTATAAATATTCTTATCAGTATTATTTACAAAACTTCATCATGGTTATCTGATTTATTATTTCTTTCCCAGTTGCTAATTCCATCATATACTAACTGCTATGGCTGTTTCCTAATTCGGGACTCTAATTCTAAATAGATATGTTTATATGTTCCTGTTTGGTTTTGGCTACCAGTAGAAAGAGTCTTAAAATTTTTACTGCTAAAGATATTAAGCTTTTGGGCTTGATATATATTTACATATTTTTAAAACAAACTGAAGGATGCTGACCCTTGATCCTATATAAGCATGACTACTACTTGGGGTTTTTCCATATGTACTTGTCATAATTTGTTCTGAGCCACAGAAGATGATGGTTTTAACCAAAGTGGATATTAAAATGACTAAGTCTATAATAAAAATAGACTACAAGAATATTCAGTAAAATGTTGGCTATTAAGTGAAAGCTTTTAGTTGGAAAACAGGGTTTTGTGTTCATAATATTGAGCCATTTTATTAACAACAAGGAAAACCAGTTAAAAGTAACATAAAATAAGTAGATTATGTGAGTGGTAAGAATATATTGGTCTATATTTAATTATAAAATCCACTTTTGAAATTTAGTCCTCAATATATTAAGTCTTTAGATGTTTTAAGAATTTGTTTTTCTGAAGAAATTTAAATCATGTCCTATAGTAGTTTGTATTTAAAAATAAATGCAAGAGAAGTTATAGTTTTCATATAATTTCTGTAGATGTTAAAGATTAATAGATTGCAATATCTGAACCCCAAATGTACCTTTTACAGTGACTTTATGCTCTCCAGTCCCCGGGGTGGTGGTGACATCCACATGGACAGAGATCTGACCTACAGAATCTTTGGAGGAGCGACCTGCAAACAGAAGAAATACACTAGCTTGAATGTTCAGGTTGTATGCCTTATTTTCTTTGCCTAAGGATTAAATGTTGTTTTTTCTATTCATATCACATGCTAGACACTGATTAATGCTCAGAGTTAACAATGTTGGCACGGCACATGGTAGATCCAGCCAAAGCCCTGTCAGTGCAAAAGCTAAATGCCATAAACTCAGTGGAAATTCACCAGATACCTAATTCCTACCACAGTGAAAAGGTTTAGTGCCCATCCCCAGCACTACTAACACTTTACAGATTGCCTTGTTGCTTTATACTCTCTTGTGAAGCCATCTACACCGCGACACTAAAAGATGACCCTGAATGCTGAACTCCAGCCCCCATGGAGCTCAGTACAGGAAAAGACCGACTAAATGATGCCAAGAGTTATTGTCACCTGGTAACCTTAGAATATACACATTTACATTATCTACGGGTTAGGCAAGTCCACCACGGCCACACGAGTTAAGGGTTGATTAGAAGAGTGCTTGCTGCTTAGGGGCAGATAAATAGATTCAAACCATCACTACCCACAGAATCTAATGTGTTCTTCAGCCTCAGCCGTCTCATTTGTAAAATGAAGAGAATGCCAACCACTTTTTATACCCACAATTCTTAACCTATCATTTAGGAACACACCAATTTGAAGCATGCACACATCTTTTCACTTAAAATATTATGATGGGTAGTCTTTGTGCTACAGTGTACACAAAGCTGCTAGCACCTGTTGTGTGGCCTAGAACCTCATGCCAACTACAAATTAACTGTGCAAGGAGTCACTGAGATGTTTAAATGGAATTACCCTCATTCGCATGCAACACGATTCCATACTTAAGAGACCCTATAGCTCATCTAGGACATGCTTAGATTTAACAAACATTTTCAGTAAAGTTGCAAGATAACAAAACAACATACGAAACTCAGTAGCTTTCATACATATCAACAATGAACCTGTTGGGAAAGAAGGCAGGGACGTCATTTCATTCATAGCAGCCCCCAGTAAAGTTCCCAGGAATAGACCCTCCCACTGAAGGAAGATTAATGCAGTGAGAAATTTAGGGCACTGACAAGAAGTTACAGGAGACACCAGACAGTGAAGAGGCGCCATGGTCCTGGATGGGTAGAATCGATACTGGGAAGATGGCTGTGTTACCAAAAGATGTCTACAGATTTAATGTAATCAAAATTTAATGCCATCAAAATTCTAATGACTGTGGGTGTGGTGGTGCATGTCTTTAATGCTGACGCTTGGGAGGCAGATGAATGTAAATTTGAGGTCTTCCTGGCCTATGTAATGAGTTCCAGGACAGCCAAGGCTATGTAGGCAGACCCTGTGTCAAAAAATAAAATCCAATGACACTCTTCATATAACTAGAAAGTATATCTCAAAATGTATGTGGAAACATGAAAGACAACATAGCCAACCCAATCCTAAGGAGAACGCGTGTTGCTGAAGACACCATAGTAACTGACAACAAACCATACTGTGTGTTAGAGAGTCAAAGGAAGTGTGGTACTAACACAGAAAAATCAGGTGAAGGACAGTCCAGAAATAAACCCACATAACTATGGGCAGACGATCT
Source organism: Bramus lutescens (assembly GCA_001685075.1). NCBI lineage: Eukaryota > Metazoa > Chordata > Mammalia > Rodentia > Cricetidae > Bramus > Bramus lutescens. The sequence goes on from LOEQ01014815.1 coordinate 13,180, forward strand.
TTGATAAAGGACATCAAAGACATACACTGGATGCAAGAAAATTAGTTCAGGAGAGAGATGGCAAACTGGAAGAAGAGTGAACATAGACTCACATGTCTTACTTGCTTAAAAATCAACTGAAAATGTATCAAAGTCCTGAATTTAAAACCTAAAATTCTGAACCTGATAGAGGAACACCTAGGAAGTTACAATCAAGTAACAGGTATGGGCAAGAACATTTGAGCAGGACTCCTGTTGTTCAGAATACAATCTCCAGAATCAACACATAAGACCATAGGAAATTACAAAGTTATTGCACAGCAAGGGAAGCCATCTTGGCCAGCTATACCTCAGAGAGATATCTAGATTATGTAATAAGGAATTAAAAAAATTAAACATCAAAACCCCCAAACTGCTGATGAATGGGGGAGGGCACAGTGCTAACAAACTGAAGAGTTTTCAAAAGGGGAAATAGAAAAGGCCCGTACTTAAAAATGCAAACAGAAGCCATTTTGACATTCAATATCACCCCGCTGACAAGGGCTCTGATCAGGGAGACAAATGAGAAAATGGCTGGAGAGGCCGTGGGGCAAGGGAACCCGATGTCCACTGCTGATGGGAGAGCAAAGATGATGTGGGATTCCCCCCTGCATGCTGTGATTACTAATGATAAATAAAGGCATTGCTTTGGGCCTATAGCAGAGCTATAGGGGAACAGAGCTAGTGGGGGGAAAACTAAACGTAATGCTGGGAGAAAGGAGGCAGAGTTAGAAGCCATGTAACCCCACCAGAGCAAGACAGTAAGCCGCAGCCACGTGGCGCGATATACAGTTTAATAGAAATGGGTTAAATTAATATGTAAGAGTTAGTCAATAAGAAGCTAGAGCTAATGGGCCAAGCAGTGATTTAATTAATATGGTTTCTGTGTGATTATTTCAGGGCTAAGTGGCCAGGAACCAACAAGAGGCCTCCTTACGACACAAAGTAGTGCAACTATTGCAGAAATCTGCATGGAAGTTCTTCAAAAATTAAAAACAGAGATACCACATGCCAGCTATACCTCTCCTGGGCATATACCCAAAGGAGTCTGTACCCTACCACAGAGATAGTTGCATGTCTCTGCTTATTGGTGCATGATTCATAATGATAGGGCATGGCACCAGCTTAGCTGCCAGTCAACAGAAGGATGAACAGTGAGAATGTGGCACAATATACAGCAGAATTTTCCTAAGAAGTTAGGAAAAGTGAAATTTGCAGGAAAATGATGGAACTGAAAAGTTTACCACTGAGTGAGGTGAGCCTGTCTCCAAGACAGAAGGTCACATGTTCTCACATGTGGATTCTAGCTTTTCTAATGTTTGTATTTAAATAATGGGTGTGAGAGTGAGTATAGACTCTGAAGCTAGGTGGGTGATTACAAGGTGGGCATAGCATTGAGGTGACGGGAGGATGTCATATGTGACATGAGTCTAGAAAGGAGATGAGTTATTGTGTGGGGCAGAGTGGGGAGGGGCGGAAGGGAAAGTTGAAGGAGGCAACAAAACCCAAATTTTGTTTGAAATAGGACATAATGAAACCTGATTTCTTGCAAGCTAATAACCTTGCAGTGGTGGATGTCTGTAGTAATCTCTGCTGTCATGAGGATTTAAGGGCAGTGCTTCTGTAACCTGTCATCTCTACATACTAGTTGGCTCACTGTTTAATTTTTACGAGTGGAACTGTGAGGCACGCCACTTTGTAACCTTTTCATAATGTATGCAATGAGCCAAAGCCTTGTTCATATAAAATGAATTCCTAGTGCTTCAAATTGAAGCCAAGGGGTCTTTGGGTTTCCAGCTAGTGAATAATCAGATTAGGGTATGTTCGCCCTGTTCACCACCAGAACCTCCCTTCTAGAGGCACCATTTTCGTCCATTTTGGCACTGAGAGGAAGAGTTTTGAATCATGTGAGTAAATGTTCAGAGGAGGAGGAGGAAGTCCTCCTCGCCATGAATGAGTTCTAATAGCAACAGTTAAGACAGTAAGAACACTGGTAAGGGAGTGTTAGGGTACACAGCTGGAATCACATGGTTTAAGGACAGTTCTTAGAAAAATAATTTCATACCATCCCTTGCTACAAGCTGCAACATTATACAGTAATTGCTCAGCCATCTTTTCACGAGCAACTCATCAGAACCAAGGGGTTTGATAAAGGCTAAACCAAAAAGCAAAGCTTTTTGGCATTATTGCCTTTTGAATAAAGTGGCTGTCCTTTGCTGTAGATTTTTCACTGTAGCTGAACTCCCTTTCTGTTACATATTTGGGGATTAATTCCCACAGTTAAGAACAGTTTCCAATGCCTTTGATCTATGTGATAACAGTTTCTCACTGCCAGGACTCCGGTCCTCCTTCCCACAATTATCTTTAACAGTAGGCTTTGTTCAGTGCTTAGGGTCCAGGCATAGAGCATTCCATCTAAGATAGTCACAGATAGCCAAGGACATAGAATTACTACCTGCCCAAGCTGCTGTTCTGGTTTTACCCCACAACCAGAATGGTTAACAGCATACCCAGGAACTGATAATTTAGAAGCCTGGGAGAAGACAATGTCCCCTCTCCCAACAAAGTTTGTCCTCAGGGTTAGGGACGTCAATTATGGGTTGATTATAACTGGTATAGAGTTGGGGGATGGGGTAAACTTTTGTAGGCTCAAGGATCACTTTGAAAAAAGGGAAATTGAATGGGATAATAGGTAGATTAGTGTGAGCTTACTCACACTAATAATAATAGTAATGGAATGAATACTTGTGAGCTATTTTTTATAGGTAATTTACATTGATATAAATTCTTGCATATTGATACAAATTCAAATTATATTACATTGAATATGCTATTTCTGTTTATAATATTTGTACATCTATGCAAAGTTATTTTGTCATATGTTTCTACCTCTAAGACATTTTATATATTGATACAATTTTAGGATATATTTATCATATTGCACTATACATTTCTACCTCTGATCAAGATACTTTATCATTGTTTACATTTTGAGGTCATTGTGCTTATTTACTGCACAGTTGTTTAAAGATTGTTTAATTTCCAATATGAAGTCTTAGTCTTTAAGTTATATAGGTATTAAGATTCATAGATCAATAGTCATCCATGTTTGTCATCTTATAGTTGGACTAATCAGGATCTTTGGAGCATAGGGATTATAGTCTGCATAGATAGGTAATCTTCAACCACTTCATAGAACTGTAGAACATGGCATTTAAATAATTTTGGGTTCTGTTAACATGAGACATCATTGCTTCTGGCAACACTGATCTATTCCTGAGAGAATGTTGAGCACCAAAGACACTCCACTCTGAAGCTTGTTTTCTTCTTGGCAAAACCAGCTTTGGGGCAAGGAACCTTCCCATGCCTTGGTCACTGACAAAATGCACGGTGTTCAGAGCGGACAAGCAGAATACATGACAAAAGACTGGCAAACCTTGCCAAGACAGGGTAAGATGGTTCTGAAAAATTTCCTGCCTCTGAAAATGATCTGTCAGTTACTCTAGGCCTTAGCCAAGTTGGTTGCTCCAATGTTACAAATGAGACTTTGGGTGATTGCCCAGGTATCCAGTTGTCTCTGTTATTTATTACACTTTTTGCCTACTCAAGTAATATCTCCCTTCTCAGGTCTTTGATGGGGTTGAAGACTAAATAGTCACAGTTATTTTCCTCTCATGACTTAACCAAGCCATTTCTAATATACGACTTTGACTCCTTATGATAAAATTATTATTAAAACATTTAGGCTTTTGTCTGCGAGGTCCCCTGGCCAGCAAGGGGCACTGACCCTGCAGCAGAACATCCATCAGAGGGGTGAGT
>LOEQ01014816.1:0-14090 GCA_001685075.1 Bramus lutescens
ATATATATTGGTTTGGTTATCTTTAACCAAACCACTGTCAGAAATGGCAGTGCAGGGCCAAGAGGGAGGTCATCAGTAGGTAGCAATCTTAAGGATCAGCTCGTGTGGTTCTCATGTCTCCTCTCTCTTAAAGAATTTGTGGCTTTGAATCTGGCTGAGTACATTGCTCCCTTGCTGTCTTATAGGAAAGATAGCAAGCCTCAAGGGTGTTGAGGTCTTGTGCTTTTTACCTATATCTCTAGCACGTGTCATGGAAGTGCTCAGCAAATCCCAGACAAATGAGCATGGTTGCCTCCCTGCCTGATGCACCAATGCTAAAGTCAAAGCAGGAAGCTTTCGGAAGCTGCAAAGAACTGATTTGAAGGTTCTGGCAAGTCTTTTTCTTCATAAAGGAAAGTTGTCTTCTTTAAGGTTAATATTTTTTAAATCTTTTCTAGCTAATTCTTTTTGTTTGTCCCTGTTTACACATAAACACAGCTACTTCATTTTTTAATAGAGAGGTTCTACATAAAAGCCCAAACCTGATTTGCTGTTCTGTTTCTGGGGAAATGTCTCTGGGGCGGGAGGTAGAGGGAAGCAGAGAAGGGGACAAGGCTGTGAAAAGGCTTTGTACTTTAGAGTTGGGCAGAAGTGAGTGTGAACTGGCGAGGAAGCCTTGTGACTAGCGCTGAGTCTGTTAGAAGAAGCTAATGATGAAGAACCTTTCACGGTATGAAAAGGTCGCCATGGTCCTGGCTGGTCTAATCCTCATGGAACCTCCCATTCTTCCCTTCTCTGAATCCCACCAATAATGTTTTCTCATGGTTCCTCTGAGCCAGTTGTTCTCACCTGGTACACTGTGACCCCTTTGGGAGTAGGGGTCCCATATCAGATATCCTGCATATCAGATATTGACATTATGATTTATAATTACAGTTATGAAGTAGCAATGAAATAATTTTATAGTTGGGGCTCAGCGCATCACAACATGAATAATTGTAGGAAGCCCAACACAACATTAGGAAGGCTGAGAAGCACTGGTTTAAGACTAAGCTCCTGTGCATCACCACAGAGGGTTTACCCGCTTCTCTCTACTTCTTCATTATTTCACTAGTTAATTTTTATTGATGCTTCAGAGCTCAGTTTGAGCATCACTGCCTCAAGGAAGCACCCCCCCCATCTCCAGCTAAGTAGGATCCCCTAGGAAATGCACCAGGAGCTTCAGAAGACTTCTCATACTTGTTATCAAAGTAATAGTTTTGTAATTAGGCGTTCATTCGCTCCTACCAGAACGTAATAGGAAAATGTTCACTTCTATCCCATCTTCCCGACTGCTCTCTATTAAGCTGTGCGAGCCAGAGTAAGAGAGTAAGAGCAATGGAAAGAGGTGAGGACTTGTATGAACACGCCCTGACCTCCCACAACTGTCTGAACAGCTGTTCCTTGGCTCTTTGAGTCCTGCCATTCTCAACTCTCTGGCTGCAGCCACCCCCTATGCTAGCTTTTGACAAGTGAAGATAGCAAATTAATCATTGAAGCCTGGGTCCTATTCATCAGCCCTTTCAGCTCTTTCTGGGAAACTTTAACATGTTACCAGGAATGACAACCAGCTCTCTGGGCAAGGAATTATTTTGAAAAGACCTTTTGGAGCACACACACCTCTTTGTGAAAGTTTTGTATCAGTTGGGCTAGGTGAACCACATTAGCACTTAGCAACACTTTTGCATTGATTATGGCCTTGAGGGTGGGGAGGGGAGAGAGGGAAGGAGAAGGTAGTTAATGCTCTGGATGTGAGCAAGGTGGGGGTGGGCATGATGAGGTGGGGCCCTGGAAAAGCAAAGCCCATCTTTGTCCACACTCTACAGAACGCAGGCTTTGTCTAGATGTAGTATAACTCTTGTTTTTTTTTTTCAGGTAGTGAATAATATGGGGTGGTCTTGGATGTGCCTTCTTCCTGACAGAATGCTGGAATGGCTTTAGTGCAGGAACAGCTTCCAGAATATTGGCCCCGGAAGGTGCTATAGAGGGGAGTGGTTTGAATATGCTACCCGATGCCAGTTGGCAAAGATCCTGGGGGAAAGTAAGCAAGCTTTAGCTTCAAAGAATGAATTAGTAGAGTTTTTTCAAAAGGAGGGAAATGGTAAAAAAAAAGTATAGAATAATTTGGGTATAAAAACTCTCTGATGCTAAGCTTTTAAACAAAGGCTGGTACTTTCTGGCCTACAGGCCCAATCCTGCCAACTGTCTGATTCTGTATAGCTTGTGACTAAGAATGCTTTTTATATCTTCAAGTGGCTGAAAAATAATAATCAAAAGAAGAATTATATTTCATGGCCTACAAAAGTATTATGAAATTCAAATTTTAATGTTCATAAATAAAATATTATGGCAACACAGCCATGCTTCATTCACTTATGTGTTACTGTCCATGGCTGCTTTTGCTGAACCAGGGCAAAGGAGAATGGCCCACAATAGCCTAACTATTTACTGTCTAATTATTCACTGAGAAAGTTTGCTGGTCATTGTGTGAGAGTCAGATGAGGAGCTCCCTAGAAAGGTTACCCAGGTGTAGTAAGGAAGGAAGAGCACCTAGAAAGATTACCCAGGAGTAGTAAGGAAGGAAGAGTCCCTAGAAAGATTACCCAGGAGGAGTAAGGAAGGAAGAGTCCCTAGAAAGATTACCCAGGAGGAGTAAGGAAGAGTGAGCCAAGAAGAGAGGCGAGTAAAGAAATCATGGTCACACTGCTAAATACAATTTCTCAACCATCTTGAGGTAGAGTTCGGGTCGCAGCAAAGTACAGGTGTGTGCTAACACTGAAATTGTTGGAAGAGGATGCTAAATGGCCTGTTTGAAAAGTGAAGGACTAGAAACCAGCCATGAAATAGAGGCGAGTTCGTCCTGGGCTGTAAGTGAAGAAATTGCCACCTCTAGGCCTGGAGAATTGAGGGAAGAGAGAGTTTCCAGAATCCAGAATAAAAGAGTTATATAGACAGGGAAAACTTCAAAGCAGTAGCAACCTTTTGGTGAGGAGCACAGGTATGCATTTAAGAGCCACAGAGAGACCAAGGTTTTCTCCTTTTCCAATTCCCTCCTGAAATAAGAGCTTATTGGCAAGAACCTCAACAGTCTGCTGGAAACAACAGGAAGCATGCAGAGGGATTCCTTTTTTGTACCCGTCACACACCTTGGAGCAGAAATATGACTAAGGAGGGCACAAAAGACTCTCTAGGCTTGAGCAGAAGCTGCCTTGCATAGGTGGGCACCCCTGTTGCTATCAGCCCCACTTTCTTGCTGTCTTATATGTGATGGAAGTTAGTGTTGATAGCGTGAACAATTTCCAGAGTTTGGACGGAATCTGAGAACTTCAGAGTTCAAGAGCTGCTCTCCGTACACTGATGTCACACAGTGGACCTGAGACTGTATTTCCTTTCACTCTCTTTCAGTTCAGGAATATCTTTCACTGTGCACTTTGCAGGACAAATCTGGGAAGTAATATGTACTTACTACAAATACATAAAAATTTGGGTCTGCAGAGATGGCCCAGGGTCTAAGAGTGTAGAATTTGGGTCTAGCACCCCCATTAGATAACTCACAACCATCCAGTTTCACGGCTCCAGCTCAGGGGTATCTAAAACTTTCGGCTTCCTCAGTCTCTTGAATGCATGTGCGCATACCCTAGTACATATGTATAATTAAAAATAACAGAATTAATTTTCTGGGACAGAGTTTCCCAGTGTGCCTCTGGCTGTCTATACATGTAGCCCAGAGTGGTCTCAGAAATCCCAGTACTGTCTTGGAGTACTGAGATTAAAGATGTGTGACTATACTCCCAGGTAAAAAAAAAAATCTTGAAAAGCAAATATATAAAAATTAAACACACTGAAATCAGAGGCTCTGGGTTTTCTTTTTCTCACTTCCTTCCTTAGGTTTCTTAGCTTCAAAGTGGGGTAGAAAAAGTCCCCCATTAATATTCTTTTGACGACCCCCGGCATCTTTTTATGTCCAGCTCTATGTTTTTTAATGGCCTACTTCAGAGGGTCACTTCCCACCATCTCTTTTGTCTTTCAGACTCATAACCTTTAAATCAGAAGGTGCAAGAGCATAACGTGGGCTACAGCCTTTACTATTTCTGTTTCTTTTTTTGTTTTAAGTTGGATTTTTCAAAGGCACGGGAGGTAATACCATGGCTTCAGTGGCTGCCCGTCTTTTATGAAGCAGCTTCAGTGGGTGATAGTGAAAAGGTGGATGGGGGCACTTGTGGCTGGCTCTGCACTGTGTCCCACACACACTTCAGGAAGCAGATCCCCGTGCTCCTGCCACATTAGGCTGCACATCTGTCTTTGGTGCCTTTTGCAGACATAGTGGTGCCATGTTTTTTGCTCGGGGTGCCAATGGGGCAGCTCTAGTTTGTTGGTGCCTAGGAGTCCATGAAACAGGGTATGGTCTCGTTCTCAGAACAGACTCTGAGGAGTGCGGACACCAACGATGGTCATAGTGATATTATGTTTTAATCCTTGAGATATCTTTAATGTTTCTATCATTTCTGTTTAGTGGACCATTTGTGCTTCCATATTTGAGTCATTTTATAAATAACTTCCAGAAGTAAAGTTAGAGATAGTGTTAAAAATAAGTATTAGAAACTTTAATAAAAATTTAAGAAGGCAATGATTTTATTTTATAATGATTTATTTTTTTTAAATTGTGTGTGTGGAGGTTGAGGGGTTAGGGTGTGTGCCATAGCACATGTGTGGAGGTCAGGGGACTTTGGGTTCTCTCCTACCCTGTGGGGTTTGGGGATAAACTCTGGGTATTAGGCCTTTACCTCCCAATCTATCACATCCATTATTTTATTTTAAATAAAAAATCTGGATCTTCATATTTCAGTGGTTTCCCAAGTGTTGGGACAAGAGGCACCCATTATAACACCAAGGAATAAATTCTAACTCTATAGCTATCTTTCTAGCTTAGGGGGCATAGGTATCCAAAATGGGCCACTTTCTCTGAATGTCATTAACTGTCATCAGGAGTTGCATACAGATATATCCATCTCATAAATATGAATTCTGGATTCTTGCAGTTCCAACATCAAAATTTAATCCTTGTGTTGTTAGAGGTTGCTTGCTTGTTTTTGGCTGTCCAGACTCAAAATATCCATATTAATTAAATCACTGCTTGGCCTATTAGCTCTAGCTTCTAATTGGCTAGCTCTTACATCTTAATTTGACCCATTTTTATTAATCTGAGTATTACCATGTGGCTGTGGCTTACCAGCAAGGTTCTGGCTCATCTGTCCCTGGTGGTGCGCTGACTCTGCCTTCTTCCTCCCAGCATTTAGTTTCATTTTCCCCACCCACCTCTATTCTGCCCCACCAGGCTCAAGACATCTTTATTAACCAGTGATATTCACAGCATGCAGAGGGGAATCCCACATCGTGCTTGGTGGGTCATAGTTTATTTAAGAGAGAGCACATGACTTCTTTGCTTCATAATTACAGAAACATTTTCATATTTAGACTAATAAACATTAGAATTATTAATTAATTTGACACTTTTCACTTCTGAGTTATGTGTTTTTACTATCCTCACCTTTCCGGGCACATTGACCTCATCCCTTTAAGACTGATGTCAAAGGATCTTTGTCTCACTGTCATCAGAGGAGTGTGAAGACGATTGTCCTAGATTATTTCTAGGAAATTGGGATTGCTCAGTTTGGGGTCATTAACATTGTGTAGTGAAGTTCTTCTAGTTTGGTGACTCACTTGTTGAGAACACTTTATTTACTTTTTTATTGTTAGTGCTACCAAATTGTGCCTAGACTTTGAGAAAATTTATCAAGGATATCATGAAAACTCAGAGTCTGAGATCTTGCTTACATGACCTTCCTTCATATTAATGTCATGATTTGTCTGATAATTGTAAACATATCCTTCTGTATGTTTTAATATTTTTGTCTTATATATATATATAAAGCAAATATAAATCCATACATGCATGTACTAAATGATTGGAGAAAACCCCCACAAAGATGGTGCCTCTATCTTTGAATGATGTTATAATTTTGGAAGTAGGACAATAGAAAAACTAAGAATGACACAGTAGTGTGTTTTACTTATTTATTGCATCAATTTCTTAGGCAATCCTGTATTTTTCATTTCACATTTATTTAGTATTCTTAATATAGTTGAAGAAATGATGAAATTATTCTCAGAATGACACCTAGCAAAATAGTTTAAGGTATAGGAAAATAATATATTTTATGCATATAAAAATTATAAGATAGAGTCAGGTAGTGACAGTGCATGCCTTTAATCCCAGCCCTCAGGAGGCAGAGGCAGGCAGATCTTTGTGAGTTCAAGGCCAGCCTGGTCCATAAGAACTAGTTCCAGGACAGCCATGGCTGTAACACAGAGAAACCCTGTCTTGAAAAACAAAAACAAACAAAAAACAAAAAATCAAAATAAGAATTACAAGATAGAATGAATTTTATGCCATTTTCTGCTTTTCTAGAAAGTTTATTTTCTTTTTCTTTTGTAGTCTTCTAATAAAAGACTGAAATCAATAAAGGAACTACAAATGAAGAAAAATGAGATTCAAAAGTTCAGATGAGGTCCCTTACTCTTCAGTGTCAGACCTACCGTGTGATAGGACCCATGTGAAGAAGTTAATGAATGTCGTCGATGTGAGCTGATGGATCACAGCAGTTCCCATTTGGCATGCTGACAGGCCTGGAGATTGACAGCGGTGATGGATGGACAAGGTGAATACACTTAATGCCACAACAACTGTACTCTTAAAATGACGTGAACAGTCTGTTTTGTTACGTATATTTCCCACCATGGAATTCAGCCATATTTATTGAATGCTTGTTTTCTGATTATCCTGGTCTATTAGCACCCCTTCATATAAATGCAAATGCTCTTTCCTTAAGTGTATAGGAAAGGCTTCTAGAGACCAAGTTGCCTCAAATCATAAGTGGATAGCAACCAAGGACAGAGATTTCAGCACGAAAACCCTAGAACCCGCTCATCAGTGCTGCTCTTGTTACTGTGCTAATAGTGGCCCAGGGCGGGGCAGATCAGGGAAATAAATAGCCCAGTGTGATTTGATTATGTATCGAGAAAGCCATACGTGCTTTAGCAAGGTGTTGTGGAATTGTTCTCTGCAAATTGGGTGATGGAAAGAGAATTTTCATCATCACACTATCCAGATAGTTTTATTAATAAAGTGCACACATAAGCATTAACATTCTTCTCTAATTAGAATTACATCAATGTGAACAAACAGAAAATGAGCAGGCAGTAGAATAATGCCCATCATTTGGGGGAAGGTAAACAGTATTACTCACCACTCAAAGACAAATATTTTTATTCTCTTAAGGGAGGGATGGAATTAGGGTGAAGAGCAGGGGGGGGATGTCTCAAAGTTGCAGTTCCTGCCTGGGCCAGCTGAGGGCAGTAGCTCTGGGAGAGCCATTGTCAGATTCTAGTGAATGGTTGGTCTTATTGAGTAATTAGGAGGAAGGCTATTTATAGCACTCAGAGGACCCATTTATGAGGAGGGTTGACTGGAAGCGTTCAGATTACTTACTTATTGTTTCTCGGACTGCTGCAGGGGCTACCTGAACTCTGTTAGAAACAGAGAATCTAGCGCTCCACTCCCAGTCCACTGAGTCTGGAATGCCTCAGGTAATTCTCCTTCCCTGCAGAGTCTGAAAACTACCAGTCTTTGGGCTTCCATTCAAGTGGAAGGGAAGAGTCAAAGCCAGGATTTATGGGTGACTGCAGTGTCACATAGGCTCTGCCAGGATCCAGGAAAGAGGGATGCAGGAAAATCGGACAAATAAAGAACTCTTTCAGAAAGACTTTTCATTTTCTAGTTGGAAATACAAAATGGAAGTAAATGTGAGGCAGATGGCAACAACTTTGTTAGGCCTGAGGTAAGAAAAGAAGTGGGCACGGGTGGGTGGATGAGCATTCTCCCACATGAAGGCCCAGAAGCACATGTGTTCTGAGACCTACTGGGGCCTAAGTTCTGTTCTGTGATGTCCATACACCTGCCTTCACCTGGCCATGGGAAGAAGATTCAACTCCCAATTTCAGTTTTCCCTTACACCTTTCTAAACCAAAAGATACTCTGTTGTCAACCCAACAAACAGCTTTAAAGCACCGGAGCAATGTCCAGAGCACAGCCAACAAACTTGCTTGATGGAATTGATCTAGATGGAACCTCTCCAGCAGACTTCTTAGTTCGTGGTGATGAGAGCATTTCTAGTAAGAAGTGAGTACGAAAACGTGGTGCGTGTTGAGAGATAAACCAGACAGCTGGGACTCAAAAGTGTATGTGTGTTGAGATGCCATGGAGGAGCACAGAAGGTGGTCTACTGAGCATTTTGTGAGTTTTCAATTTATCCCAGAGTAGTAGGGAGCCCTGGGAGTGTCTTAGGCTGCAGGATCAATAGGATTGGATTTGTATTGAGCCTGAGAGTTCTGTAGCTGGCGTGGTTAATTGGATCACATTAATGAGAGAAGTAAATCGGGCCAAGTTGTTTGCTTAGTTGTTTTGCTGAGACAAGATGTGTACATTGGGTGGAATTTGATGCTGGCTAACCCCCTATGTCACATGTCACAAGCCAGGCCTGGTCTCCATCCTTCTTCCTTCTCCCTTGCTCACTTTCTGATGGGAAAACAGACATGGTTCTTCTAGCTCCAAGTAGGAGCTCAGAAATAAACTCCTGGGAGTGCACACATTTTGTGATTTTTTTTTCTGATGTTCTTCAAAATTCCAAAATCAATTGTTGTAGAATATTAGTTATACATAGAATATAGATGTGCTACATTTGCTTATGCTGTGGAACATTTGTCTAGTGATGCAAAGGTGTGTTGCATTCTTTTTATGCTGCATTTGTTTATCTATGTGAAGCTGTGTTACTTTGCCTGTCTAAAACACCTGATTGGTCTAATAAAGAACTGAACGGCCAATAACTGACTAGGAGAAAGGATAGGCAGAGCTAGCAGAGAGAATAAATAGAAGGAGAAATATAGGAAGAGGAGACTGAGCAGCATAAAAAGGAGGCGAGGAGGACTACAGGGACCAGTTACCCAGCTACACAGCAAGCTACAGAATATGAAATAAAGAAAGACATGTAGACTAGAGAAAGGCAAAAGCCCAAAAGCAAAATGTAAATGGGATAATTCATGTTAAGAAAAACTGGCTAGAAACAAGCCAAGCTAAGGCCAGACATTCATAAAACAAAGTGAGTCTCAGGTATTTATTTGGGAGCTGGGTGTTGGGCCCTCCAAAGAGTAAAGACCAAAGCATTAAAAAAAAATCAATGTTTATGAAATAGGTGAAAACAATAATTTGCCAGGAAATCTGCTCCCTTTTTCCTTCAAAAAGAAGCCCAGGACAAATGAGCCAGAAACCAGTACAATTGATCAGCATCAGGGGCCAGTGGGAGTCAAGGCCAAGGGGAAGAGAGAGCATGACTTTCCTAAGTATAACTTTTTATTTAGTTTTGAGTTTTACATGTTGGTAACGGTTTATACCACAGAAACAAAACAAAAAAACAACTAAGCAAACGAAAGAGTTTAAATTGACAAGGATGGAAACCAAATGAAAGCTGAACCCAAATGAAAAAAAAAGAACTATAACAGATTAAAGTAAAATAGCCTATACATTATAAAAATCACAAAGTATAGGCTCAAGTGATAATTTTTAAAGAGAAAATTGAAACTGTAAAGAAATCTTGAGTCTAATTCAGTTGGTTGCTGGTAGCATGTACTATAGAACTAAACAGAGGAGCTACAACCATGGGGGTGGTTTGGATCTAGGGCTCCACTATGAGAGAAGAGAGATACCAATATGGAGTGGCTGGTGACCATTTTTTTTATAATTTTTAAATGATTTAAGTTAGCATACGTAATAATGGATTTCATTAAGGCAATTTCATACATGTATATCATTATACCCTTTTCCAGTTCATCCCCTGCTTCATTGCCCTCCCCACATCACCCTACCTCCTAATTGGTTCCCTTCTTTTCCTTGTATCCCTCACTTCTGCGTTCATGTCGCATGTATTCACCCTTACCCCCACCTCCACCAGGTGGTGTTTGCTTGAATTAATTATCACTATGGGGTTGTGGAATGCAGCAGGGCTTTTCTATTTCTATTCCTCCTTACTTATTAGTTGATGTTCTTCGGTAAAGATGACTTTTCCATTTTCCTTCCCACTTTTAATTTTTAAATATCAGATTGTATTCCCCCCCATTTTAAAAATAATCCTTTCTTTCACTTGCAGTTTTGGTAATCAAATTATTTCAGTTTCTCTAGTGCAAATCCTTCCAGCAAGGTTCTAACTCCTCTTGGTATTTCATTACCATACTAAGAAATAGGTTTTTGGAAAAATGAGTTTATAGCAAAACTGCTAACACAAAGTGCTGTGGGAATACCATGTATGCAGTGAATTCCATTGGTTAATAAAGAAACTGTCTTGGGCCAGCGCAGGGAATAGAGGTAGGTGGGGAAAACTAAACTGAATGCTGGGAGACAGAAGGAGGAGTTAGGGAGAAGCCCTGTAGCCCTGCTGAACACAGATGCTGGAACTTTACCCCGGAAGCCACAGCCTTGCGGCGATACACAGATTATTAAAAAGGGGTTAAATTAACATATAAGAGTTAGCCAATAAGAAGCTAGAGCTAATGGGCCAAGCAGTGATTTAAATCATACAGTTTCTGTGTGATTATTTCGGGTCTGAGCTACTGGGTGGCCGGGAAACAAACAAGTAGCCTCCTTACAATAACAAACTTAGCAATAGCACAGAGCAAAAGTAAAGCAAGACATTCAAAGTAAAGTTACAGGTCAGCCAAATGTAACAGGTGATCTTGGATTGGATCTCAAAGGTGCATGTAAATGTACATATTGAAAGACACAAGCACACACATATTTACACACACAAAAACATATACAAATGCCCAGATAATACACATTCTACATGAAAGGGTGGGAACAGTAACTGCAAAACTGGGAAAAGGACTTTGAGCTAGAGAACAGTATTTTTTACCAGGCTAGATCTTGTGAGTAGAATCCTTGTGTCTTGGGAATGAGGATGGTGCTTTTTCCTTTGTAGAGTCCTTAGACCGTAAGAGTAAGATGTTGTAAAGACAAGGCAAATAATTCTCAGACGACTAAATAAAAATCAGATTTGTGTGTGTATAGACAAACTGTACACGGCTCAACATAAAAGTAAGCACACGCAGTTGGGTGGATTTGGGTGCTATTGTGTTGTTCTTTCAACTTTTCTCCAGGTCAGAAACCTGCTGGGTCCACTGGGAAAGGCTGTAGAAGGCAGGGAGGGAAATATTTGCAAACTTTAGCGTCTGCAGAATGTCCTAGAGGCTTTCAGGGCTTTTCCTAGTATGATGTGGTTAGAGACAAATGCCAGAAATCAGACGGGCACAACTCACTCACGCTGCTTTGGACTTTGGATTGTGGAATATTGTGGAATATAGCCATGTATTGTGGAATATTACTTTAAGTAGGCAAAGATGTGCTACATTTCTTTGTGCCATATTTGTTTAACTATGTAAAGGTGTATTATGTTTGTTTCTGCTACATTTGTTTAATTATGTAAAAATGTGTTGCTGTTTCACCTTGCCTGTCTAAGGCACCCTATTACTCTAGTAAAAAGCAGAACAGCCAACAGCTAGGCTATAGAGGGATAGGCGGGGCTGCTGGGCAGAAAAAATTAAGTAGGAAAAGGAATCTAGGCTTGAAAAACAAGAGGGGGGAGGAGAATGAGTGAGAAAAGACAGGGAGACACCAATCAGCCAGACATGAAGTAGGACATACAGAATGAAAGGTAAAAGGCCAGGAGGCAAAACATAGATGAAGAGAAACAGGTTAAATGAAGTTATAAGTGCTAGCGGGAGAAGCATAAAATAAGGCCGAGCCTTCATAACTAATGTGTCATGATATGGAAGCTGGTTGGCTGGCAAAAGAAAACCTGCTACAGCCATGTGTTTGAAAGACACATATAACATCATTCCATTTCATGCACATGTTTCACAAACACAAAACCCAGGTCATGTCCCAGCTCCATCCCAAACGATCACTCAACCAGAGGCATATGTTATTGGCTCAATGGGCAAGATGGGTTTCTGGCCAGAGTTCCTTGAGGGTCTTTGTAATGCTTCCTCATTAATCTTGCCATGGAATCAGTGCCATGATTGTGGAGGAGGAGATCTGAGGTATCCAGAAATCAGCAGTGCGGCTTATTTTCTGTCAAGTCTGACTTTGTGGTTTTTAGCTGATATTTACCTGCCACACAGCTTCACATAGAAACAGGTTTGCTCTCTGCTCCCACTCAACTTCCACCCCCCAGCCCGCTTGCCAGCTACAGATGCAGATTTGGATTCCTGAAGCTCTTGTTTGATGAGCTTCAGAAGGCTCCCGTTCCCATTTATGTCCCTAGGAGTAAGGCAACAACTGCTTTAAACTGATAAGGATGTGATTTTGCTGCCCTATAGACAGTCATTTAAACTCTGTGATATGTGGCCACTGCCTTGAAATTCAAGCAATGGAAATGACATCATTATCAGCCGGCTCTTTATGATGAAAAATGACCCACATTAGGAAACAATCTGAACCCAAGGAAACTTCGGTGATCAATCATCACAATTATAATGTGCTGGGTCTTTTATGTAAATCCAACCCACAGCGAAGCCTGGCTGAATAGGGGAGTTGGCAGAGAGAAATCCAGTGGAAAGAGAACATTAGGACAATGTAATTAAGCAAAAGGAAAAGCTTCAGATAATATATTCCTCTCAGGGGATCATTGTATGCCTTGGGGACCCTGACAGATCTAGGCTGAAAGGGTTGCATCATCATCATTAACAACACTCGTTTAACGCCCGGTGATTCACAGGAACGGGCTGTCTTTGTGCCACAATTGCAACAGGGAAAGACCCTCCCTCAGGTGCTTGAGCCCTCAACAGGCTGTGTGTTGGATGGGTGGTAGCAAGGGCATCTGATCACTGAAGGGAGGCCATCACCATCACAGCAGATACTCTTGCAGCATTGAAGAGTTTGGGTCCTCTTGCTCTTAAATCTTTTCTGGTTCTGTGTCCTTTATAAGGGTGTGTTGACAGCCACAGGGTAGTCTGGATAGAAGACTGAAAAAAACCCATCTACACACCAGGTTGTTTGTTTTCAGAGAAAAATGATGGGGACATTTGGTAATGAGTCTGGTTGTTATCCCCCAAGACACATGTCAATGTACCTGGCCATTGTCACTCTCCACATTAGTGATTCTCAACCTTCCTAATGCTGTGACCCTGATCCTTTAATACGGTTCCTCATGTTGTGGTCACCCCCTCGAACTTAAAATTATTTTTGTCGCTACCTCATAACTGTTATTTTGCTTCTGTTATGAATCTTAACATGCATATCTGTACTTTCCAATAGCCTTAGGCAAACCCAGTGAAAGGGTTATTTCACCAGCAAGGGTCAAGACCCACAGGTTGAGAACCATCGCTGTGTATGAAGTCTAGAGTTTGTTCTATGCATTCTTCTCTCAGACACGGAGATAGGGAGTGTGTGTATGAGTGTGTACAAGCGGACGCATGGGAGAGGAAGAACAAAAAGGTTTTTTTAGTGTGGCTGTATTGATCCCAGACAACTGCAGTGAACAGTCTAATTAGGGCATCTCCAGATGGCCACATGAAAAGGGTAAAGAAGGGAGAACTCTTAGGTTGGCCCCTTTATCCTTTGCCAGAAATTCCAGGAGCTAGAAATCTAGGCACAGCAGTATCACTTTGGGCTACGGAGTACTCCAAGCATGGCCTCTGCATCCTGGTCTCCATTTGATAAAGCTAGGTCATCATCAGCACCCCCCACAACTCCCCTCAAATACTTTCTCTACTCTGCCAATAAAATATCTCATACATATGCTTTTTATCTTAAAATTGACTCATGTTATGAGTGCCCTCCCATCCTTCTACCTCTTTTTCTATGCACTATTTCCCTTCTCATTGCAGACAAACCATTTTACTTGGAGATTCCCTGGAGGCATGCCAACCTTCTATTGAAGACACAGCCTCGCCCCCCCCCCAAA
>LOEQ01014817.1:0-10311 GCA_001685075.1 Bramus lutescens
TGTGTGTGTGTGTGTGTGTGTGTGTGTGTGCGCGCGCGCGCGCACACACACACAACTGCAGAGGTCATTCTCTGTACTGATATTTAAATCTGAACGTCTTTTTGACATTAACCAAAGATCTAAATTAGCTCCACATTGCCTGGGAGTTGGTGCTTCCTGATGCTAACCGCTGGAGCTCATCCCAGGTGGCTGAGTCCAGCAGGCCAGGCCTCCCCCCATGATAGAAAGTTAACCACAGATGATGTACTCAGGAAGAAGATGCATGATTACATGTGCGAGGTCGAGGAGCAGAAGGTAGAAAGGGAAGTGTACGCTTCTGGTTTTGGTTCTACCCATGATTTAGGGATTCCCAGCCCCTGTCTGCTCTCACCACTGAGAGATGTTATAGGAAATCTCGAGCTTTATATTCGTGTGTGGTAACCATCTGCACTTTCAGTGCCCCGAATAATGAGGCCCATAGAAGAGGGAGGACAGAGCTTATTCAGGTTGAAAACACTGAAAATATGATGTGGGTTAGAACATTCAATTCAGGACCAGAATCGCCTATGGCTGATGACTCAGTGAAGGGAAACAATACAAATGAGCTGCTGTTAACAAGAAGAGATGGCTCCCCATCTAAAAATATATATATATATTTTCTTCATTATATATTTGATGCATGTTACTCAATTATGTTGTCTTTAGCAAGGTCATGAAATGCCACACAGGTAAGACAGTTAGCCATGATAAGAAAGTAAAATAGGAAATTAACACCAATTTAATAACTATTCCTATGAAACTGGCCT
This sequence comes from Bramus lutescens, assembly GCA_001685075.1. Lineage (NCBI taxonomy): Eukaryota > Metazoa > Chordata > Mammalia > Rodentia > Cricetidae > Bramus > Bramus lutescens. The sequence goes on from LOEQ01014817.1 coordinate 786, forward strand.
CTCACCATATAAACTCCCTACAAATATTTTTTTAATTTCAATTTGTTGGCTTGTTGGTTGATTGATTAATCCATCTGTCTTAAGGTGCTGGTAATTGAACCCAGGTCCTTCTGCATGCTAGACAAGCATTCTCCCACTGAGTTACCGTCACAGCCAAATAAAGCCTTTTAAAAGCTTTTTGAAAACATTGCAGACAGTGTTTATGTTTAGAAATAAAAGAAAAAGTAACAAATGGCCACATGTTGTATGATAAAGCTTCTAGTGACAATGTGGCGCACAGACTCTAAAAGAGCCTTATCTCCCAGGACAGTGATGGAAGGCGATATAAAGAGTTACAAAGTCCCGTGGACTTACACAGCTCACTGAAGGTTTTCTTTCAACTGTGGGAAAGAGTTGAAGGGGAACCATCGGGGCTGAGGACCAGTATGGAAGGGGGTAAATCCAGATAATGGTGAGATAGATACAATAGAATACATATGTGTGCATATAGGAAGATGTCAAAAGGAAACCACCCCCCTTTTTTTTACTTTCCTTTTTCTTTTCTTTCTTTTCTTTTTTGACAGGCTCGTGCTATGTAGCCCAGACTGGTCTTGTAATTTGAATCTCATTGCTGTAGTCTTCTGAGTCCAGAAATGACAGACATGTGCTAATGTATTAGGCTCTGAAAGTTGTTATTTTGGATAATGAATGGTTTTGGCTTTTATATTAAAAATACTGATGGCAAAGATCACACAGATAGATAATATGAATAAGAGCGGAAATTTTAAAATCAGAAAAAGTTATGTCCATAAACACTATGTAGCATTTGATTTCTAAAATGTACCATAACTAAATATGTGAGGTCGTTTAAGTAGACACTCCATCATTTAACTGGATCGTTGGAATTGGTAAATCTCTTGAAGTTAAATTTAAGTAGAAAGCACTATATTCAGTACTATGCTATCATCCAGCAGGTAGTATGTAAAAAGATTCTATAAAAGAAGCAAGTGTGCTATCCAATGATAGGGGAATGATTAAATAAATAATGGCACAGCTATACAATAGACTGCTAGCTATACAGCCACTTAAATATATTCAAAAAAACTTGAACTTTGAGAAAAATTGTTTTGTCACTGAAACTACAAAGCACCATGCAAAACTACAAAATAAAATATTCTGATTCACTCTGATAAAACACTTATGAGTACACATAGAAAAATAATACTACTCAAAAAATACTAACAGTGGTCCTCTCCAAGGGATGGGATGAGGGGTGATGGTATTTTTGTCTGTATTTTTAAAAACATCTACGTGAGTTTATAATATAATATGTTCACAATGCTATAATTTGATTGCAGTATTCAGGGCTAATATTTCCTAGAAATGGCAATGTTCTTCCCTCATCAGCAACCTAATTTCAGGGAACTGGGAGTCTGCACATGTTAACAAGGTCTAGTAACTTCCTTGGGGGGTTTCCTCAGTGCCCAGCCTGGTGTCCCTCAACAGGATCTGAATCCTTCCTCCACCTACTAGGCTGAAAGAAAAAAAAAAAAACAGAGAACAACCTCTCCTCTGTCAGTTTCCTTGTCTTGTAGTGTTAAAAATGGAGCCCGACTAATTCTTGTTTTAGGGGGTGGAATAGGCAGGTGTGTTTTGCATCTTAGTATCATAGAGAGAAAGAAGATGTAGCTAATAAGGAACAGAGAGAGTTAGTGGGGAAATGATGATGGAACCCCAGGAGTGTGGAAAAGCCATGGAGAAGAGAAAAGAGGAATTCAAGTTCCACATCCTGCCTGGGGATGGTGGGAGGGATCTCTCTCAAACTGTCCAGGGTTATAGTTCTGGACTGAAGTTGCAAGCAGATTGAGGGGCTCGGATTACTCCCATTTATTCTTAGGAAAGTATAGTCCTACTTGACAGAGCCTAGGACAGTGCCCAGGTAACTGACCCTGGAGGTCATCCAGGTTTTACACAGAAAGCTTCTGGTTGCGACTACACACACGTCTTGGGGAGCTGGTCCCAACCTCTAGGAACAGTGGATTCTTGGAGCACATAGACTCATTGATGAATCCCAGCCATTGTGTCGTCTCTGTATCTTGACACGCCTCCCAGCCCCACCCTTCCCCCACCCCCGCTGCCAAAGAATCCAAGGTATAGGACTATTGATCTTGTGCTGTGGATTTTCCAAAAACAAAGGGACGAGAACACAAATGCAAGCTGTCTTGTTCTAATAGGAAGATCAGGAGGTGCTTATAGAGACTAGGATGTGTCTTATAAAGCCCCCTTCATAAAGCTTATGAAGCATGAAGTGATTACCAAAGATTAGAACTTGCTTTAAATTCATAACCTTCTGGTCTTCCTGATGTGTTGTTAAATGACAAAATAAACAAAACAAACCTCAGTTTAATATTATATAATGTATTTGGGGAATGAGGTAGACATACCCATAGGGGATAAAAAAAAACCCTATAAGATATATGTTATTAAAATAAAATTATGGACTCACTTTTATAGAGTGTTTATGCTTAAAAGGCTGGTAGGAATGTGGTCAATTTTAATATTAGTTTACCTAATTTTAATTGATGCTTCCTAAATTATCTGACAGAAGCACGTGGTGTTTTGCAAGAAAGAAAGAAAAACAAGTTTTAATGCCCAGTGGGCGCCCTCTTGTCGTTACCTTCAACAATGGACAGAGGTTTAGCATCTGCAGCATTGCAAACATGGAAAAGCAGAATAGAAAATAGCCCTCTGTAAGCAGTGGGAATAAATCTTATGAAAAGACAAAACGTAGAGCTGCCTTTTCCTCACCCGACCCAAGATGTTAGGAGAAATTTCCAGATACATAGTTCAAAGGCTGAAGGGTAAATTTATCATGATTTGGAGTTTGAAAAAAGAAAAGAAAAGAAAAGAAAAACAAAAGTAAAAATAAATAAAGCATCTTTGAAAACTTCCAAATACTTTGTTGGCTTTGAAACCAAATCATGTTATATCACACTAAAGAGATTAGCCACCCAAGACCTTCTCGTATTGTATTACTGCACTGAGAATCCATAGGAAGCTCAGGTCCTGCGTTCACTGCTGATAGCTCTCTAATCCTTTACCAGCAATTTATAGTTTAGAAATGGCAACACGTCCTAAAGATTAAGGTCACGTGACAAATAGTTCATGTCCGTTAATAACCAAATCGCATGCCTCAGATCCAGGCAGGCCTGCCTGCCTTTTCCTTCTGTACGGTTTGTGGGTAGGAAATACTTCATGTCCCTATTACATGAATGATGAATGGGACCGTTGGTTATGGTCTGTTATTTGCTTGGCTATAGTCAATATGTTTTCTTTGGACAGGGATTTCTGTGATTTATCTCTCTCCTGGCCTTATCACTTATTAACTCTGAGGAGACAGGAAAAAGCCAAGGTTGTATATGAGGCCTTGTGGCCATTTAGACCTCTAATGTCAGGGAAAATATTCCTTTTAATGATCCTGTTACACTAGCTACTCATGTCCTGATTACACTCCACTCCAAATAGGAAATAAGGGTCATATTTCATGGAAAGTATATACATAAAATATGCAAAATAATATGCTTCCTTCAGACTGGCTTTATTCTTTGAAGAAACGGCTTTCATCTCATAGATGTCACTGAGGTACAATGGTTACTTTTACAGATTGTGGTTGTTGGGCCCATTATGGTACCCACAGGGTTTAACTGTACATGTGCCAGTAGATTCCAAATTACCCCTCCTATCAACATATATAAAATCAGAGAGAGGGAAATCACATTTTGCAAAAATAAATCTTCCCCTTGGTGGAGAAGAGGGTTGGGACTTATTCTTTGCATCAAAACAAAAGAAAGGAACATTCTTTCTGCCCCGAATTCTTTCCTTTTATGTGGACAGCTCTCTCAGACTCATTTTTTAGGCATGTGGACAGGAGCAGCCTCTAAATTTTTCTTTTTTATTGAGTCTTTTCCAATCAGCACAGCGCTGATACAGAACCACAAGGCAAGGGTTCATCACACACTCTCTCCTGCAGCTGCATCCTAAAGGAAAACAATCTGATTGAGAGAGGAGGGAGGAGGAGGAAGAGGAGGTGGAGCAAAGTAAGCAAGCAAATGGGCTCTTGCCTTCTGTCCTCCATACTTCATGAATAGACGCTAGGCTTGTCTTTTTAAAAAAGAACGTGAACATAGAATATCACCCTGTGTATCTTCAGACTCCTCTTGAACATTACAAGACCCTCAGGAAGCCCAGCAAAGTCACAGCTCCACCATCATCAAGTTTAAAAAAGCAAAACATCTGCTCACTTGAAATCTTCTGTCTGCCTCACTGGCCATCCGACCTATCTTTCCACTCTTCCGCTCTTGAACCCTCTGTCACTGCATCCCATCTCCACTGGGTACCACCTACACCCAAGCTGCCACATATCTTTCCTTGGTGACTTCAACGACCTTTGAGGAAGACTTCCAACTCCTGGCTTGGTCTGCCGTCTGTCCTACAAGCCTGAAAAATTATAACTGTCATGGCCAACTGCCATTTCAGAGACTCTGAGATCTGCTCCCTGCTCTAAAGATAAGCATCAATAGTTCAATTCAGTGTTTTCTTACACACACTCTCTCTGAAACTTTCTGTCTGCCCAGCAAACCTACCACACTGCACTGACTCCTGTGTAGATTCCTGGTCATCCTTCAAATCTCAGCTCGCATCTCCTTTCCAGGTGGGAACGACCTCTGACCTGTGTGCATATCTGACACCTTGTTCTTATCTTGCTGGATATTTCCCAGGGTTGATGTAGCTGACTTAGGGACATCCATGTGACCTCTAAGGCCATGAGATCAATGAAAATGGGCACCCTGTCTGCTTTGACTCAAGTTTCGGACATTGCCTAGAACTGGTTTAGAACGTCACCTAGAACAGAACAGAACAGGGAATTTGCAAGCATTCTTCTAACAGACAAAGCAACAATAGGAAAGGGGAAATCAGAACTTAACTCATATATTCTGAGACCAACTCCACAGCCAAGAAAGAAATAATGTTTTCCATGGCAGGGAAAGCTGAAATGCATGGACTGTTAATCAAAGTAGGCTCAAATGACCAGTTCTTTGGCTATATTTTTTTTAATAGAAACAACCTTCCCACTGCTTGCTCTTCACATTCTGAATTTATTTTCAGGCAGTACTCCTACCAGGCCAGGTACCATCAGAACTACATTATCTACCTGACCTATTTACTCTTTCAATACAAACACTATTAAAACGTCTCCATTTTATAGGTGAGGAAATGAAAAATATTTATACCAACAGATCTCAACCCATTTCTTCTTTATCAGAATCCCCAACTATTGTAGCCTACGCATGAAAATGTCAAGTGTAGAGGGATAGATTCTTAATTAACAGTTTCTATTTACAACCCATGTCATCCAGATTACAAAAATCAATGAGGAACCATTGATCCTGGGCAATATGTTAATCAATTATCAGGGTACACCTACACCTATCACAGCCTCAGGAGATGCTAAGTCAAGTTGCTTCAACACAGCTTACCATGTCATGTAGGACTGAGAAAGGCTCTCTCTCTATCACATTAGTGGGGCCTATTTTGGATTCCCTTTCTGTTTTATCCACAGACAATACAGGAAGAGAGCTCTGAACATAAGGAAGTTAATGATGAAGGGGTGGCCTAATTGCACAGGACCAGAGAGATCCAGTGACAGAAACTCCCCTGCCAATTAAGACAAATTACAGGGAATAGCAAAGCTACCTATTCAAACTAGTCCATCTTACAGTGATAACAACAAACAGGTCCGAGGCAAATAAGAATCCACACTCTGTCTCTCGGCCAGGTAAGTGCAGCAGGCAGGGAACAGTTAGAGGAGCAGAGCTAGAACTTATGCAAAAGGCAATTGCTGTACCCCAGGTAGTTAAATATAGAATGAGTCTGAGGCATAGTGAGGAGCTGCAAAGACAGCATGGCAAAGCTGGGGGAGCTACAAATGCCAAGGCAAAGGGGCTGCCCGGCTGCCTTACGTCTAGTGAGCCAACAGGGATGTTTCTCCTCAGAGCAATGATGAGATAGTGGCTTTTCAGAAAATTCTGGCCGCAAGGACTTCATATAAGGAGAAAACTACAGAACAGGAGATTGATTGGGTTCCAACTCTCTGTCTCCCACTTAAAGAGAATGATTTTGTTCGCCCCAAGGTGATAGCGTTCATTCTGTGGGGGAATCCCTTCACTGCCCTGTTTTACTGGCAATGAAAAAGGAACTGTTGGAGAAGAAAGAGGAAGGGAAAAATCTGAAACAGAGAGAGAGGAGGGTTAAAACAAATATGATTAGGAGCGGGGGAAATGAAAACTTAGAGTCATCAAGAGCCACAGAAGACATTTGCCCGTATGGCCCATCCTGTGGACAGAGAGCATTGTTCTGCATCGCCCAGGGATGAGAAACACCAACAGGAAGTATTTCAGGAAGAAGCTTCATTCCTAAATTAATACACTATTTGCACTGGCTCTTCCTCAGTGACCACAAGTTGGGTAAATATGGTTAAAATGGGAAAGTAGAAGGTAAAAAGGTTATGAGAGGAAGCCTAACCCGAAAACCAGCAGAACTATCTGTCTGCTCACCAGTGTCCCTCACCAACTTGGGGAGGAATCTGTTTGTGAGTGCAGCCCTGAGTTGGTCAAACATTATCCTGTGGTCCTTTTGTTATTTTTTCCCTCATTTTTCCCTGGACACAGAGGCCTTTCCCATGAAGAAGTTACTAGAATGAAAGCAAAATGCTAACTTTAGATGTGGCCACTTGTTACTAGAAAACTCAGTTCTAAGAATTTTGAAGAAACAGCTAACAGCTACTAAGAAACTTTCAGTAGCATCCAAGTTCACTGAAGGCTTAGGAGGAATGATCGTGCTCCTAAAGGAAACAGGTTAATTAAAGACCGAATGGCTGTAAGAAAACAAGGGGTGTGAATCATGAAGATGTTGGGGAGACCTGACCTGACCAGTGAGATCTGGTCAGGAGTCCTGTGGTCTTTATCTGGTCTACCTAAATTGACTGGCCAGATACAGGATCACGGGACTCTGACAATAATCCTGTGGCTAGATGGGGTTTTAATTTATTCCATTTAGAAACAGTTAACATGTAAGGTCAGCCCGGCCCCCACATTTGCAAATGAGTTAATGAGACACAATAAAGTTCGACTGGGCCAGTGCTATTGGGCTTCTGTGTTCTATTTAAGTCAGGACCCAACTCTCTTTCATGATTCTGATTGGAAAAATTCAAGAACATCATATATCTAGAGTACAAGAATGCTCAAGTCTGAGGGCCAGCGATGGAGGGTTGTGCCCAGCAACCTTACAAATGAGGCCAGTTTTCAACCAATCTGTGTTTAGTCAGACCACTTCCTCCAAAACGCTGCCTTTATTTGTATGGACTAGACCAGGGTGTTCCTGTCTGATTTTACTTTCTGGCTTTGCTGAAAGTAGAATTTTAGAGCCTTCCACATTCCTATATCCAAACTCTCTTGAGTACTCAGAGAACAGTGGAAGTACCTTCATTGGAGCAATAGTTTTCAGTTCTGCGATATTTTCTTTTTTCTTTTAAAGGGGAACAATTCCAGTGATGTTCCACTAAGAATCAAGATTAGATTCCCAGTCCAGAAAGGCAAGCCTCACATCTTGACATAGTACGGATTAGAGAGTGAAGAGTGCAGTGAACTCCTGGGAGTGGGCAGCACAGGGGCTTGCACACACACAATGACCTGAGCAGTTGTGTGGACATGAAGAACAGACAGGAGTTGAGACCCCTTATCTACACCTTCACTGGTAAGCAATGACAAACACAGAGGTAAACGGAATAAACCACAAGAGCTGGGAGCCCAGCCATGACTAAGGACCCTTCAAAAGGACAAGCCACATGCCAGTGATTACGAGGCTCAGAAGTTCCCTGGTGAAAACCATGTGATGTCACCATAACTATTAATAGCCGAGGAGTCTTTGTCCTGTTTTCTTTCTACTTTTATTTTTCTAGCACGAGAAGAGGTTAGATTCCCTCCTAGAGTACATTTCAAAAGGCGTCTTCTTGTCAATTGCCCCCAGTCGAAGGCATGAATGCTTTTGTCTCTTTAAACCCACACGTGAGCATATCAACAGACTTTCCTACGTAATTACTTCCCCCAGCTTACAGAGTTGCTGTTTTTATCTCTGATCTTAATTTCAGTGTGACACAGATTTCTCAAGAAGTGATTTCTTAAATTGATGGCAATTTTTGAATTTTTTTTTAAAAAACAAAACAAAACAAAACAAAACAAAAAAAACCTTAAATAATGGTGGGTTGGTCAGTCCCTAAGGTTTTTTTGTTTGTTTGTTTGCTTTGGATTTTGGTGGTGGTGGTGTGTTGCTTTTTTTTTTTTTAAGGGGGGTGTTTTGTTTTGTTTGAGAATTTAAGTAATTTAATGGTAGTGATTTTAAAAGACATGTATGACCAGGTAGCTCTAGGGCATATTTTGTTGAACACTGATTAAAAATAATATCTTCTAAATGAGACCTGACCACAAAATGGAACCATTAATGAGCAAGGACATTGTCACCAAAAAGGAAACCATGACTGACTGCTTCTGGTGCCTCCTACCCCACAAGCATTTTCTTCTTCCTTCCTTCCTTCTTTCTCTCTCTCTCTCTCTCTCTCTCTCTCTCTCTCTCTCTCTCTCTGTTTCTTTCTTTCTTTTTCTTAATGGCAGAGTAAATAAGCAACCAGCAAGGCCTAAATGTTTTTGACCAAAAACACAGTCCAAAGTCCTCAGAGAAAACATTTGGTCTCTGTGGTTTTGTAATATGTTCCAGAACAGCAAGTCCAGCTAGGAACACTTTGAAAAACTCCCATCCCTTGGAATGACGGAGGGGAGTGTTACAGTATCAGAAATTTCAATTGGTCTTTTCTCCTGAAAGCTCATAACAAGACTTATTAAAAAAAAAAAAAGAAGAAGAAGAAGAACAAGAAGAAGAAAGAACGAATGAAAGAAAAAGAAAAATTACAGTGTTGTGTGAAAGTTCTCATGGGAAAAATGAATGGCAAGAAATCCTAAATTTAAAAGAAACAGCTAATCTGCTATTTTGATTATTCTTCAAAACTTATGCTGAACCAATGAGCCTAATTAAAAACACTTGGCCCACTTCTCTAAAGCATCCTAGCTTTCTCTCTGCTTCGCTTGTATACACCGCAAAACTCCAGATCGACTTCTTTTTTTGTTTTTCAAGCACTCACTAACGAAGTGCTGACTTTGTTGGGATGGCTGAGCTAATTTCGTGAACTCAGTGTGAAACCTGAGCTAAACAAAATTGTGGTAATTTTCCTTAATTTGTAAAAGTGATTGGAGTGCAAACAAAATTTTCCTCTTGGGTCAATCCTATAATTTTCAATTAACTAAAACTAATCGGCAGGCAGGCACCAACCCTGTGTTTTGTTTAAAGGGCTGGGAGGCATTTCTGAGGGTCAAGATATATTAGCTGAGATGTGTGTGTGTGTGTGTGTGTGTGTGTGTGTGTGTGTGTGTGTGTGTGT
>LOEQ01014818.1:15498-29902 GCA_001685075.1 Bramus lutescens
CTCATCTTCTCCCTCCTTCTGCTCTTCAACTGGACCTTGGGAGCTCAGTACAGTACTCCAATGTGGGTCTCTGTCTCTATCTCCATCCATCGCCGGATGAAGGTTTTATGGTGATATTCAAGATATTTATCGATGTGGCTATGGGACAAGGCCAGTTCAGGTACCCTCTCCTCTACTGCCCAAGGACCTAGCCAGGGACATCCCCTTGGACACCTGAGAAGCTCTCTAGAGCCAAGTCTCTTGCCAACACTAAAATGGCTCCCTTCATTAAGATATCTTCTTCCCTACTCCTATACCCGCCCTTTCTCCATCTCCACCATCCCACTCTTCCACGCTCTCCCCAGTCTTCCCCTTCTCCCTTTTCTCTCCCCCTTTCCCCTTCCCCCCACCCCACTCCCACCCCCATTCTCCCAACTTTTGCCCAGCGATCTTGTTTGCTTCCAATTTCCAGGAGGACTACGTATCTTTTTCTTTGGGTTCACCTTATTATTTAGCTTCTTTAGGATCGCGAAGTATAGGCTCAGTGTCCTTTGTTTATGGCTAGAATCCACTAATATACATACCATATTCATCTTTTTACTTTAGATAAACATAAAATAATAATCATTATTACTTTTTCAAATATTCTTAGTGTTTTTTACCTCTCCTCTCTCCTCTCTCTTCTTCTTCTTCTTCTAAATAACAGAGCCTCATGTAGCCCAGGCTGACCTCAAATTCACTGTTTAACCAAGAATGATTTCTGATTCCCCTGTTAAGTGTTGACATTATGGACATGTGCTACCATGAACAGTTTATGTACCTCTTGGGGCAGAACCAAGAACTTTTCCCATGCTAAGCAGGCACTCTCCCAACTGGTGTACATCCTCCCTCTACACTAGCCACCAAGCACCGGTTGGTGGATGGCTGAGTAGACATGGTTTCATGGGTCCAGACAAAGATATCTTACTTAGTTTTAGAAAGGAACGATCAGGGCACACAGAAGGTCATGGGTAGACTATGACAGCATCCTCAGGAAAGAGCCAGAAAAACTGCAGGATGGTGTTCATGAGAGGTCTGTAGTATGGTCAGATATACAGAGAAAGGAAGTGGAATTGTTACTGGGGAAACTAAGGTTCATGGTTTTGGGTTTAGAGTCATTAATAAAATAAGTTTAAAGCACACTCCAATGGAAGCTTGAAGGGCAATTTTACAGAGCTTGAAAGGAAAACAACTGTACAGGAAAAGAGCTGAAAATCTTGTCATGCGCCAGGAAGTGGCAGACAGAGAGAAAATCGTGCTTTAATTAGAAAGAACGTCATATCTTATTTAGCCCTGGAAGTCAAAAGAATGACTAAAAAGGGAGTGTCCAAGCATACTTGGTAGGGTCGAGCTGCAGAGCTGAGTTCAGAGGGCACCTAATCATTCCCAGGAGTTGCTGTGTAGTATAGACAGAGCTTTAGTTTGGGGAAATAAGAAAGTACTGGAATAAATGGTGAGGGCTGTGCAACACTCTAAGCATCTTTACTGCCTCTGTACCATGTACTTAAAAATGGATGGCCCGGCTCATAATACTTCTTTTGCATTTTACCCCAACTTTATTTTATGCCATTATTTTAATTTTTGAGGCATGCTGTCATGTAGCCCAGGCTGTCCTCTAACACAGAAGGATGACCTTAAACTTCTGATCCTTCTCCCTCTTTCTTCTGAGTTTTGGGATTACAGCTATGCACCACCACACATGGTTGAATTTACTGATTTTTAGAAATAAGTTGGGTCAGGACTGGAGATTGTTGTAACCTTCTCAACTTCATCTGTTCTGACAATGATTTCCCCAATTAGGTACTGCCATGTAATAAATTATAAAAGGGAAAACTCAGGCAGACACACTGAGTAGCTTTCCTGGAGCCACAGAAAATTTGAGTTGAAACCTGGAATATGTCATGAGTTTTCTTGGGACTCTGGCAGCCTACACACACACACACACACACACACACACAAACCATTCTATTATTAAATGAGCATTAAGACAGAAAGTGCCACATATCAAATATTTCTGCTAAGAGATGTCAATGGCAGGACAACCCCTCAGTGTTTTCATAGGCAGCAGTTGCAAGTTATTGCGTACATGCTCTCAAGATAAGCTCATGTTAGCCCTTGCAGAAAGGAATTGGCAGCATTTACCTGGTACAGCTTGTCCTAGATTCACCCAGATGAGGGCTGACTGTGTATGTACTAGCAAGTTTTATCCGGAAGAAAAATAAATTTTTTCGTGATTGTGGGAGGTAGTTTTGAAGAAAGGTGCTCACTGAAGTGAGACTCTAAGCCTCTTCTAGAATCTATGAATCAAGGAGACCTATGACTCTGGGTGGGGCGAAGAAAATGAAGAGGTAGATGATATTTTGAGACAGAGTCCTGCTATGCAGCTCTGAATTGCATCTAAGACCCTCATGGGTCAACTTCCAAAATGCTAGGATTACTATCACTCACCACTACATACAGCTATGGTTTCTTTTTAACAAGTTTTTAAATGATTATTGTGTGTGTGCACACATTCCACGGATTGAACTCAGGCATGCAGGCTTCTGTGGCCAATGCCTCTACTTACTGAGCCATCTCACCAACCATTACTATTTTTAAGCTGTATTTGTCTTGGCTCTGACAGCTCCTCGAGATGCAGCAGATCAGATTACACTGATGAGCAGAGAGGGGAGGAGTGCTGGAGGTTGGATTTATTTCAGGACTCAGGGGCACAGCAAAGCCCTAGCCTGACCAATTTCTTATCAGGAGCTTTGTAAATCAGGATTTTGGATGTTTGGCAACTGAGTTTTAATGGTACACTCTGGTGGTTTGTAAAATAATCGCCCATGCTTCTGTTTATGTCCCTGGCTGCTTCTTCTCAGATAAAACCCAACTATCCATGTGTCCTAAAAGATTGCATTCTATTCTGTTGCTTCTTACATTTTCCTCCAGTTACCCAGGCTATTGCTATTTCCCAACCACTTCAATCTCCTTTATACCACATGGCTTTTGCCCTGGGTTTCATTCTATCTAGGTGTTCTCTTTGCAGCTCTGCCTCATCTTTCTTGATATCAGTCCTTCTTATAAAAACAAGGCTGGGATATAACATTCTGAAAATCTTACCAATACAATCTAAGGTCATGACTAGGTTTGTTTTCTCTGCCAATTAAAGAACTCAAATACCACAGACAGAAACAGCAGGTTTTTTTTTAAAGGTGTTTATTGGGAGTGAGGAAACACATACATGCAGTAGACTCTCTGTAGAGCGGCACTTAGGAAGCCGCAAGTCCAGTCTCCTCTCTATGGACGGGTTTAATGTCTCTAAAAAGTTTTCCTCTTCTAATTTTGGGTTGGTCAGTTTGATGAGACAGGATGGTTGATTGATAGGCTCACAACTGTTGTATAACTCATCCTGATTGGGCCTAGAATCTGTTGAGCCAGTCCATGAGCAGCCACCCGATGAGAGAGAATATGCCCATAAGACTTCTGTTTTAAATCTTTCAGGCTTTTGTCTCAGGCCAGGAGGTAAGGAAGAAGCTGGCCATCTTAGTCCTTCACTACCTAATCATGCCCTTCTCCTTACCTGTCTGCGTCCCTAGTAACTTTAAAGCGTATTCTCTCCTTCTGAGCATAAGGAAACTGAGGCAGAAAGGCAGATGACATACTCCATCTCAACAGGCAGAGACTGTTTTACTGGAAGAGGAAGGGACCTCAACCTTTTCTGAGGATGAAGGTTGAGTGGGCTTAGGGGACTGGGGGACAGGTATGGACACACATATACACTTGTGTAGCTATTAGGAAGTTACAGCTTTTTTTTTTAAATTTTTTATGGTTTGCCTGGAAAGCAAGGTAGGTTGCTTTCCATGCCCAGGCATATTGTTTCTAGAGGTGGAACAAAAAGTCAGTTTGGGCTTAAATAACTTTTTATGGTCAGGTGAGATATAGCCTAGTAGTTTTTGGAAATGAAGACGTCAGTGACCCTCTGAGTAGTGAAAGCCTGTAGTCTTTGTTGGAGAAAATTGGTGAGGCAGCTGAAAAGGTAGGGACCAAAGAGTAAAGTTAGTAAAATCATAATGATTCCAGGTGACCTTCAGGAAAGCATTGTTACCGGAATTCTGTCACCAGTCTGCTAACCTATGGAAAGGAGCATTTGGGTCCTGGGGGTAGAGTTTTTGTTCCGAGTATACCATAAGGAAGAGTTGAGTCGGAGTCAGGGGGATGCGTAGGTCTCTTGGAACACGGGAGCAAGAGGCTCTGCAGAGTACCCGCTGGTGACCTGTTCTGATTCTCCATTCTGTTTTGTAATAACTGTACACGGATTTCACTTATTAATACAGTAATCACTTGACTTTATTCGTTAAAGCATTCTCTGGGGTTTTATTGTTGTTGATTTTAAAAATATGAAAATAATTATTCAGCATTTTTCCATACTAGGCCAGATTGATCAGCATTGAAACAGCATTCTTCCCCTACGAAGGCACAGATGCCCTGTTAGCAGTCATTAAGTCTATTCCTCTGAGGCTTTGGAGGACTACTGCTGTCAGGGAATCTGGTTTTACAGGGTGATTATGTTTTGTTTTTGTTGTGCCAAGGTCAGGTCTTCCTTAATCTGATTAGTCAGTTAACTCTGTTATACCTGTTGGAGTCTTACTGCTTGTTGTAGGGTAAGGGACATGGGGGAGGGGAGGAGTTGGGAGAGGCTTACATGGAACCTTTTGTTTGGGTATAAAGTTCAGCGACTAAAGCATTTAAGAGACAGAGTAAAATGTGAATATGAGGATAATAAGTAATCAGTGGAAGAGCCAGAGTGGACAAGAACTAAAGCCCATCCATAGGCGAAGGTAGAATTCTTGTCTGGTTCCTGTGTCTTTGGACCCCATCTCAAACCAGTTAGAATTTGTTGTCATGCAAGCCGCAGCATTCATGGAGAGGCGAAAATCCCATCCTTAGCAGTACTCAGATCTAGTCTTGGAATACTGCAGTCGCCAAAGATTCTAATTTGTCCAGAAAGATGCTAAACTGATAAACTGATCTGAAACTTCTCTACATTATTTATTTATTTATTATTTATTTATTTATTATGTATGCAGTGCTCTGGCTGCATGTATGCATGCACACCAGAAGAGAGCATCAGATCGCATTACAGAGGGTTGTGAGCCACCATGTGCTTGCTGGGAATTAAACTCAGGACCTCTAGAAGAGCAGCCAGTGCTCTTAAGCTCAAAGCCACCTCTCCAGCACCACTCTAAGGCTTTTAAGAGCTGGTAAGACAGAGAGGTCAACTGATGTAAAAAAGGCCTCAGTCCACTTCTTTTAGTTCTGAGCCCCAAAAATAATGTTTAGAGTGCAGAAAGAGAGATGAGTTGCATGGGGTTGGATCCCCCTTGAGAGTCACTACAACTGCTTGGAGGGGTTTAGGGTGCAGATTTCTCTTTGAGATGACAAGAGGGACAATGTGGAAAAGACAGCAGTCAGAAAAGGTGCACTCAAGGGGCCACAATAAGATTCAAAGGACAGCCAAGATATAGAACAAAAGTCAGGAAGGAGTAACCATTCAATCTTGCAGCAAAAATTAAGAGACCAAGTTAACAGGTTTTGTTTAGTAATGTTAAATACAACTGTACAACTGGTTGGACCTTGGACCAGAGTGTTTAAGGATGAGGTAAAGGTAATTAGCAGTTCGTTACATCAGACCTCACATAACGGTCAAGTACCTAAAAACTTCTTAAAAGAAGCCAGTTAAATTTAGCATTTAATTGGCAATTTAAAAGAGAAACAGAGTACCACTGAGTTTTTTGTTTGTTTGTTTGTTTGTTTAGCGTGTGTGTGCTTTTTTTTAATTCTCTAGTACAGTTTTCAGATATACCACTTGGATAATCCAAATAACTTTTCGAAACTGAGTTTGATGACAAAGTATCTGGAAGTTTATTTTAGTCAGGAAATGTGGGTGGTTAGGCTATGGACTCTGCAATTATCTTCTGTTGAGAGGAAGGATTGAAGAGCAGGGTAAAGGGCATGACTGATCAAACTGGCATGTAGATCCCATTCCCATAAGGTAGTAGGTAGGCTTAGGTATGTTTCCCCTGTTCACAGTATACCCACATCCATTCTAGAGACACTGAAAACACAGTGATTGTTTTCTGCCTCTCTTTCATCTGAGACATTTGGGATGTGGATACACACTTGAAGATCCTGTATTGGGCAAAAGAATCCTTCCCCTTATCATGTGAGACATGAGGAATAATTCTTCTTTATTGAATTATTCAATAGGAGGAGGTTTTTCTGATCTGGCCTATACAGCCAGGGCTGGTCAATCTTACAAGCCAGAGACAGGAGCAGCAGATTTTGGATAGTTCTTATATTACCATATATCTTTGTCCTGTAATGAGGGTAGCATGTAATTTATTCTGGTGGGGCTGAGTCTCATCAAAGAGGAAGGGTACTGTTTCGACCTGGGGACATCTTGCCATACAAGAGTATTACAAATTTAGCCTATTTTACTGAAACTTTTTTTTATAACTACTAAAAAATACCTGATTTTGAGAATTATTTTACATTGAACAAGTTTAATTTAAAGGTTATTTTAAACTTGTTTGGAGTTACTTGCTTTATGCTTAATTTTGACAACATATACATCCACTCTTTAGTGATAAATATAAATTGGTCTCTTTCTTGGAGCGTGTCTGTATTTGAGTCACATTTGTACTTAGCATGATTACAAATAAGTTCTGAGCACATTAAAGAATGCAATCATTTATAAGCTGGTTGACCACTAATTTGTACGTTTTAGTTATGTTTAACAGCTTACAGTAAGTAGTTTTTATAAGAATAAGATTTTAAAATTTTTATTTGTTAAACCTGATTCTTAAAAATTATAGTTTTGAATTGAAGCTTTTTTAATATGAAAATGCACTTTAAACTATAAATAGAGTTTATAGAGAGACTGGGAACTTCATTAAACATACATACATACATATGTGCATATATATTCCATTATAGTGCACTTTTACAAAATACCAGGTTTTTATATGACTCAGTTTTTAAAAAATATACCTAAAGTTAACAGAATTAACAGAGACATAAGTGCTTAGACATACATCTCTAAGTCAGTTTTTGTTAACATAAATAGACAATTATAACCTTGGGAATTCATACACAGTATGTTGATACAAGTTGAGATTACCTGTGTATGGGTTGTAGGTTTTACGTTCACCAGAAAATGGAAGGTGAGGGGAGTATTTAGGGAGTTATATACCCTGTTTTAACATATATATATATATAATGATATATGTAAGATATTTATGATCTATATATAAAATGATATATATATGACATTTATGCTATATATATGTATCTTATTTTTTAAATACCATGATACATAACAGTAGCAAATAAAACATCATTTCTTCTAAGAAAAAATTTAAGGGGAGGTGTTAGGTAATATTTGGGACCTTTATTTAGTATATATAATAGTTTTTTGTTGCTGTTGTGGTATAGATGGACCTCCTCCCCATTTTTAAGTTTAACCTATAAACCTGGCAAACCTTGAGGTTCCATGTAATTAAGGCCTGATTACATGCAACCAGCTGGGAGGAATGACTAACTGCTCAGTAAAGGGCCAATGACCTTGTCTTTATCCCACTTATTTGAAGGAATATTAACATTTAACAAGTCCAGCTGTAATTGTTTAAAGCCAACACATTTGGAGTTCTGAAGGTGACAGTTTAGCTTAGAAGGTATTGTGCAACATCCCCTTCATTGAGTGACAGGAAGGCTGAATCCAAATTACAAGTGTCGAGTGTGCAACCAATGAATATTACGGTGCATGTACTGTAGAACCATTAGGTCATGCTAGTTTCCAGGTAAACTTTATGAAAAACAAGAGACGGTAGAGATCATAATTATTATTAAATTTATGTTTGCATCATCTAACAGAATTTGCCTGAGGAAGGCCTGCTAAAACTATGATGTCAGAGTTATCATTGATTTTGGACAGAGGATCCCTTTTATCTTGTTTATGTCTAAGCATCCTGTTTGCTGGTTTTTGCTATAAATATCTTTATTCCATGAGAAAAGATAAGCAATAGTCATTTCTGTAGAAATAGTTCACCTCTTAACTGTTTCCAAGTACACAGATACTTTCTATACTATGAAGCTAAAAAAAAAATAGAAACTTTTATTAGAAACAGTTTACCTGCTAACATTTTTAAAGTATATTATGTCGGGGGGGGGACGTTTTAATGAAGTAAAAGAGCCTGTGACTATTTTTAATATTGTGAAAATTACAAAAGACATTTGAATCTTTGCAAGAATGCACCCAGCGAGCTGCCTCACTATACCAAATTTGTGTGTATCTACACATGGGGACACTGTAAAGTAGGAATAAAAGCAAGAGTATCCAAGCTTGGTGGGGCAGAAACAAAAGCAGACCAAAGGCATAGGTAAAGAAGTCTCAGCTAAGACTCTTAGCAAGACTGGATGAGTAGCCAGAACTGGCCATCTCCTGTAATTAGACTGGTGACTAATCCAATTATCAATGGAGAGTAGTCAGTCAGTAACTGATGGAAGCAGATGTAGAGATCGCAGCCAAGCGCCAGGGGAGCTCCTGGAATCCTGCCAGAGAGGTAGCAGGGATTTTATGAGCCAAGGGTGTCAAGATTATCACAAGGGAACCCACAGAGACAACTAAACTGGGCTCATAGGAGCTCACTGATCCTGGACCAACAGCCAAGGAGCCTGTATGGGACAGACCTAGGCTCTATGTGTATGTGTGACAGTTGTATAGTTTAGTCTACTTGTGGGACTCCTAGCAGTGACCAGTCCCCTTTGCTTTGACCGGTGTGGGGGAACCTATTACTTATACTGGTATGCCTTACTGTGGCTTAATCCTACTTCAACTTGATAGGCTGTGCTTTGTTGACTTCCATGGGAGACCTGCCCCTTTCTAAACAGAAACAGAGGAATGGATTGGGGGGACTAGGGGGAGGGAGTGGGAAGAAAGGAGGGAAGGGAAACTGCAGGGGGGATGTGAAATAAATGAATAAATTTTGTTAATAATAATAAAGTCCCAAGAACAAAAAGAGCTATCTCTCCAAAGTTAGGGAAACCAGGCTTGGAGAGCCGGTAGAAACAGTAGGCATTAGGACCTGTATAGACTGAATCTTCAGATTTTTTTTTTTTGAGTTGTTTTAAGTTCCATGTGTAAACTGGAGCTGAGAGGCACGGATAAGAAGAATGGGAAGGATTAAAATGAGCCCGGGGTTTTGAGGAGGGGGATAAGGTGGGATTTGAGGATTGTGGAGGAGAGGGGTGCTAGTCTCAGATCCTTTGACATTTACTTTGAGGAAGATTTTTAGGACTGTAAAATGTCAAAATTCAAAGTTTCAAAATCGGAATCAGGGATCCCCATTATTATACTGTGGTCAGATTTAAAAAATAAAAAGAAAAAAGAAAAGATTTAAGTGCCGGACTGGTGAAGTGTTGACGAGCAGACCTGGGTTAGGGGAAAGAACAAAATGAGCCGAAGTGTGGCGTCCCATGCTTGCTGCAAAACTCGGAAAAGCCAGCTAAACATGGGAGCTTCCTAAACCTCTATGACTTTGTGATCTCAAGAAGTTATGGGAAGGTCCCTGGACTTTTGGGGTCTGGTCAGGGCATTTCTGAGGCTGACCCAGATGGACCATTATCTGGTTCTGCAGAATTTGCACACATGGATTGCAGTGGTCAAATGGTGGAAGGCCTCTCAGCTTGGAATGAAAGAGTCTGGAAGGAAGAGTTAAAGGAAGAGGAAGGTGGATGGAGGGGTCTCAGCAGGGACCAGAGAGGACTCAGGTCAAGCTGGGCTTACATAGACTACCTAAAATTCCAAGAACAGAAGTTCCGTCCAAGGAAACGACGTTTTGGCAAAGACCCAAAGCCCAGGGGTCTTAGATCAGACTGGTGGCTGTTTAACCTGTGTAGTGAGCTTAGAGAATGTCTGTACTCCCAGAGGAATGACTGGGAAGAAAGTCAGGGGGGAGGGCTTTTTGCTTCAGGGACCCTTAAAGGGTCCTAGGTTTTGACATCAGATGCAAAGAAACAGTCGGAAAGGCAGAGAGACTTGATCTCAACAGACTGAGACTGTTTCATTAGAACATGGAGGGACCTCAACCTTTACAGAGAAAGAAGGTTGAATGGGCTTCGACGGGCTGGGGAATGGGTGTGTATACATACACAGACATGGATAGTTAACAGCAAATTACAATTTTGGTTTTTGTTTTTGGCTGGAAACAAGGTGATTTATTTTCAATACCTGGGCATACTGTTTCTGCAGGTGGAGGGAGACAGTCAGACTGAGGCTAAACCATACTTTAAGGCCATTGCCATTGTCCTGTACAGCCTGACTCAGTTCCTAATGACTAAGGCTATTACTTAACAATGAATGTCTAAATATCCGTTGTTGCATTTAATTATGTGTCTCCCTGCTTTTTCCTCAAGTAAATTATGGTTCCATTAATGTGTGGCAAGAACTCGGCTGGGGCCATTCAGTTTTGTCAGACACCAGTTCATTCTTTAACTGGGAGCCTCTCTGTCCTCCTGTTTCTTCTTCCATAAAATGGGAGAGACATTATAATAATTAAATTAACAAATTCTAGATTAAGTAGGAAGCCTACTCAGAACAGAATTATTTTTTAAGCATTTGCCATTTCTGTTCCCACTGAAGTTGGCATGCATAGACTCAGTACAAACTGAATAAATGGCTGGCTGCAAAAAAAAGTATTACATTATTTTCAAAACCAAAGTCTGGCTAAGGGAAATGTCAGAAGAACTCTTTGGTCTTTGCTTTTCCGTTCTTCCTTTCTTTTGCTTCCTTGCCTTTCCTTCTTTCCCACCCTCTCTCCTTTCCTTCCTTCCTTCCTTTCCTTCTTTCTTTTACTTTCATGATTTCAAAGCTTAGGTGTGAGGAAAAGCAGGATGAAATGTTATTCAATATCATGTGGGTCTGTAACTAACTGGAATCTGGAAAAACTGAGTTGAACATAGCCTGGCCAGTTCATTCTGCTCACCTAGCTTGTGTGGAAGCTTTTACACTGGGCTGAAGAGTCAGAAATTACCTTCTCCTACATCTGTCTGTCCTCACAGTCTGCTTCCCTAAAAGTATTTAAAGGAACATATTCCCAGAATTGCAGAAACCAACTCAGGCACCCACTTGCCCATGTGGCTTTGGTTCTCACAGAGCTGATTTCCTGGCTGCTTTATAAAACCTCCTAGGCCCTGTAGAATCCAAGATTAGCCTTGTCTGTGAGGGATTAGTGGGTGTCAACTGGTGCTGGGCAGCAGCCAAAGCCTGGCTGCCAGAAAGTCTTTTATAAAGTCCAGGCCTCCAGGGCCTCAGGGCTCAAGTTTCAGTGGAAGCAGAGACAAATAATAGCAGTTATAAGCAAGATAGGAGAGTTCCCACAGCAAGCAAGACCTAGGGAAGCTTGCTGTGAATGATCAGAGTGGAGGAGAAAAGAGGGTGTAGGAAGAAAGAGAAAGAAAAGATGGGAGAAAGATAGGGAGAAGGGGAAAGGTGAGAGAACAGAAGAAACAATGATATGTATGTGAGAGGGAACATACAAAGGGAAGAGAGGTTATTAAGAGGGGAAAGGGAGAGAGAGAGAGAGAGAGAGAGAGAGAGAGAGAAAAGGAGATGGAAAGATGAGGGGAGTGGTATTTTGAAGAAGAAAGGTATTGAAGATGCTCACAGACTCTGAGTGAAAGTGACTAGAAACTGAAGAGAACTGGAGGTATGGAAGAATAGAGAAAAACAGTGAGAAATCTTAAGTGAACGAGCAATTTGGAGAGACAGATTTTAAGGGATGCAAACACTGAAAATTAGTTATAGGGAAAAAGTGAAGAAAAGAGATGAGGAAAAAGAAAACATAATTCAACTCTACATGGTACAGGCAAAGACAAAGATGCCGAGAGAACAAAAGGCAAAGGGGGAATAGAAAAGGAGGGAAAGAGAAGGGGAGACAGGAGACTGGGCAATAGTGAAAAAGAGATACAGAGGAAGGAGGGTAAGAAGGGAGGAGGGCTGAGGATGCAGTTTAGTATGGAACCATGATCCCGGTGGCCATTAGAAAAGAGCCCAGACATTCATCCATGATCAGGCCTTTTCCATCTTTTCCCACGAGAAGGGAAGCAGCCATCTTAGGAAATTCTGTCTTTCTCCCTGCCTAGAAACTTAACTTTCGCTGACCTGCTTGAGTGCTTGTGTAATAGTTGTGAGTGAAAACTTTCCACACCTCGATAAGACTCTCTGCCGATGCAATAATCCAAATCAGAACAAATCAAACCAAATTAGAAAAAGCCCAGGAGAAATGAGCCAGGATGGCTTCCCAGTCCCTCAGAGAACAGCTGGGGAAGGAAGACCTGAAAACCACGTTTGTTCTCTAGGGTGCTCTTTAAACTCCCTGTGGGAGTGGTCTTTAGCATCTCAGGGGAGGGGACATCATTTGGTGGGCTTTTTCAGGGGTGGAGTCTGGACTGAGGCAACTCCTACTGGAGTGGGCTTGGAATGAAACTTCCACCCAAACATTTCAGACTCTTTGGGTATATGGATGCCCGGGGCTGTAGTGAGTCTCACCCAAACATTCCAAACTTTTGTGTATGTAGATTCCAGGGACTGGGGGGAAGCCTTAACCCAAACAGTGAGTACCTAGGTTCAATACCCAGACATGAAGTAGCAAAGGATGGACAATAAAGATAAGAAGAGAGTGAAGAGAGGAAAGATGGGAGAGGATTTAGAGGTAGGAGATCAAGGAGAGTATTGGAACACAATAATCTCAGTAAAGCTTAAAGAAACACATAAAGTAGATATTACCAACCAAGGAACTTTGTTTTAGTAAAAAGTGTGTGGACAATTTATTTTTGTAAAAAGCATGTGCAAGAATCCAGAGCAGGCTAGCAAGTATTACTACAAAACAGCCTCTGTCATTTATCACTAATGTAGATGGTGAGTCTTATACCATTGGTAGGAGGCTCAACCTCACAGTCTGCGATGGGTTAACCTGTGCTTAGGGAAAGAGTATGATAGAGTTGTCTAGGGGTTTGGTGAACATGCACATCACAAAATGTGGAAAGTTGAGGGAATACTGGCCCCATCAGGCTAGCTTCCTGGGAAAAACAAAAACATTCCTCACAGAGCACTCAGGAGAGAAACAGAGAGCAATCAAGCAAGGTGCCTGTTTCCTCCATTTTTCTATGAAATTCATTGTGCGCCTGCTTTGTACCTACCACAAAATGCTGTACAATAGTGTGTGCAGTGATAAATGTTCTTTGGACAGATGCCAAGTTCAAATCCACATGGTCTCACTGGTTGCATTTGTGTCTTAGTCCCCAGAGTTCTTTAAAAGTAATGACTCAGAACTTTACCTCGAATTGGCTTGAAAAATTCCTTCATCTCAAAGGAAATTGCTACATAACAAACTGAAATGAGGTCTAGGTTTATTCCACTGCAATGCCTTCCAGGAGCTGTCTGCACTGGGATAGTTATACCAGGTCTGGCTGCTGATAATAAGAACCAGTTTTTGCCAGAGTGCAGAGCATGTTGGAGAGAAGGAGTGTTGTGGAGGAAATGCTAGAAAATGTGATAAGGTTTTCGCAGACAATGAGGAGTTCCTTCAGGATATGGGTGGGACTCAATTTTTACAGAGTGCTTAATGAGAGTATCCAATAGTCTGCCCTTAGTTTATGCTAATGAAAATAGCAGCACAGGGCTGACAAGGTGACTGCAGATAAAGGTGTTTCCCCAACCAGATGATGTGAAGTTGATGAGGTTGATAGCTAGGACCTGAGTGCGGGAAGGAGAGAACTGACTCTTGCAATTTGTCACCCTCTCCTCCGGCTTACAAACTGGCACCATTGCATGAACGTGTGAATACATGAACACATCACATACCTACACACACACACACACACACACACACACACCAGAATTAAATAAATGTGATGTCAAATATTTTATAGAAAAATAATGTCCTACATCTATTGAGTACAAATGATTTTTTAAGGGAAATGGCCATGGTTCTTCGTTCCTTAAAATAACATTTTTTTCACATATATGGATGTTCTGTCTGCATATATATCTGTGCACCAAATGCACCCTTAGTGTCCACGGAAGTCACAACAGGTAGACAGAGCCCATGGTGCTAGAAATGCAGGTAGTTCTGAGTCGCCATGTGTATGATGGTAATTACACAAGGGGCCACTGGAAGGGCAGCCAGTGCTCTTAACAGCTGAGCCATCTCTCTGGGCTCCTGCAAGAAAAATTTAAGGAAGTTTTGTTATTGTTATTTTCTTGTTTAGAATTTTGTACCATATGTTTTTAATCATATATATCCCCTTACCCAAACGTCTATCAGATCCACCCTCCACTCATATA
>LOEQ01014819.1:5992-17016 GCA_001685075.1 Bramus lutescens
AGACAAATAGACAAATGAGGGCTGGAGAGATGACTTAGAGATTAAGGGCACTAGCTGCTCTTCCAGAGGTCCTGAGTTCAATTTCCAGCAACTACATGGTGGCTCCCAACCATCTAGAATGAGATTTGGTGCCCTCTTCTGGCATGCAGGCAGAACACGGTATACATAATAAACAAACAAATAAACAAATAAATCTTCAAAATAAATAATAAGTAACAAAAGAAAGAAAGCTTCCCATGTAACTCCATTGTTCAGTGAATGGTAAAGGCAATTTAATGCATGCTTGGCTCTTTGTGTTTCAGCTCAGTCAAAGGCCGACTGTGGCTGAACTACTTGCCAGGAAGATCCTGCGGTTTAATGAGTATGTGGAGGTTACAGATGCTCAGGATTATGACCGGCGAGCAGATAAGCCGTGGACCAAACTGACTCCTGCTGACAAGGTAACTCGAAAATGCTCACATATTCTCTGAGGATCTCCCTCTTCTCTTTCTGTTATTATTGTGAAGCACACTTAGGGTTTATTAAGAGCGCTTTGAAACATAGATTTTAAGCATAGAGGTAACAGAAAGGGAGGCTCTTGGCCAAGTCCAGCCACAGCCCAGTGTGGGGTCTTCAGAATCAGTGTTCTGTTCTTCTTTCTCTGAAGGACACGGTACTGATGAGAAGAGTAAGCCGGCAGCAGAGCTTCTAGTTTTGATAGGATGTTATATTTCAAAGCAAAATAGAAAATGCCAAGATGTAAACCCAAGTTTTCTATTAAACATTAAGAAAACAGCTGTTTTGCCAGGCAATACTAGCACACACCTTTAGTGTTATTTTACTTATGTTTTAATAAATAAAGCTTTCCTAAAGATCAGAAGCAAAGCTAAGCCACTAGAGAGCAGGCAGTGGTAGCACACACCTTTAATCCCAGGATTTGGAAAACCTAGGCAGAAGGATCTGTGAGTTCAAGGCCACCCTGGGCTACACAAGATCAATGCAGAAACACCTGCAGGTGGTGGTGGCTCACATCTTGAATCCCAGTACTAGGGAGTCATGTGCCTTTACTCCCAGCACTAGAGGGAATATAAAATGGGAGGAGAGAGAGGCTTAGTCTACTTCCTCTGTGGTGGCCCAGCCTTCATATAGAGGTAAGACTTCTCTAGTGGCTTGGCTGCTTTGCATTTCTGGTTTTCGGGTTGAACCCCAATATCTGTTTCTGGCTTTTTATTATTTTTGCTACACTCACTTTTAATCCTAACACTAGGGAGGCAGAGGCAGACAGATCACTAAGTCTGAGGCCAGTTTAGTCTACAGAGTGAGTTCCAGGACGGCCAGGGTTGTTACACAGAGAAACCCTGTCTCAGAAAAAGGGAAAAACAAAAAAAGAAGAGGAAGGAAGGGAGGGAGGAAGGGAACAGCTGCATGAGGGTGGGGAAGAAAAAATAAGCTGTATCATAGAACATAAATTTGAGATGGAAATTAAATACCTTTTTTTTTCTAATTTATTTTATGTTTATGGATGTTTTTCTGGCATGTATGTCTATTCAGAGAGTCCAGAAGAGGGCATCAAATCCCTTGGAACTGAGTTACAGACAGCTGTGAGCCACCATGTGGGTGCTGTGAATTGACTGAATCTGGGTACTCAGGAACAGCAGCTCTTAACCACTGAGCCATCTCTCCAGTCCCAAAAATATGTTTTATTGGGACTGGAGAGATGGCTTGGTAGTTAAGAGCGCTGGCTGCTCCAGGGAACCAGGGTTCAATTCCTAGCAATCACATAGTGGCTCACAACTGTCTGTAACTCCAGTTCCAGGGGATCTGGCACCCTCACAGAGATATACATGCAGGCAAAAAAAAAAAAGGCACATAAATCTTATAAAACCAATCCCCACATTTTTACCAGCAGCAATTGGAGGAGATTTGGTGCTGTATCTGAGTAATTCTCTCACTTCTATGCCCTGCTTAATGTGCTATGGAGACGACAAAGGCTATCTTTTTAACGCTTTGATTTAAATCAAGACTTTCAGGTTTACATGAAGCTTAGTACTGTCAAGGGGAGTACTGTGTGTCTGGCTCAGCTTGGCTGGATCTCTTGGCCTGACTTTTCTTCCCTCTGGGCTGCACCCAAGATGTGTGGTTCCTCCTAATGATAAGCCCATTAGAGATACATGGCAAGTCACAAGGCTGTCCTTCAAGAGAGAAAAGATGCTTAAATCTTATTTCTATCTTACAGGCTGCCATAAGAAAAGAATTAAATGAATTTAAAAGCTCAGAGATGGAGGTTCATGAAGACAGCAAACATTTTACACGGTAAGACCCAAAGATCCAAATATTTGTAGCTGAGTAAAGTTTCCCCAGCAGACAAACATAACAAAGTCATTCAGATAGGAGGAACTCTACTGATCTAGAAAGCCAGGCATGCTGCTCTAAATCCATAATTGTGGTCTTGGAAGGTGGGGGCAGAAGGATCAGGAGTTCAAGGCCTACCTAGACTCCACGAGACCTTGTATTAAAAAACAAAGACAGTGGGGCCGGGGTGATTGCTCTGTGGATGAGCACTGCTGGGAAATGTGTAGATGAGTGTGGATCTCAGCACCATGGGAAGCCAGGTGCAGCTGCGAGTGTCTGACATCCCAGTGCACATGGTGAGATGGAAGGCAGAGATGGGCTAGTCCTCAGCTACCCTGGTGTCTGTCCACAGCAGTGAACAAGAGACCTTCACTCAAACAAGTGGAAGACAAATACTGATACCCTAAGATGTCATTTGACTCCCACGTGTCCATTGTAGTGTATGTGGGCCTGCACTCACACACTACACACATATTACAAATGGAATAATACACCAGGCAGTGGTGGCGTACACCTTTAAACCCAGTACTCAGGAGGCAGAGACAGGCGGATCTCTGAGTTCAAGGCCAACCTGGTCTATAGAGTGAGTTCCAGGACAGTTAGGGCTACACAGAGAAACCCTGCCTTAAGAAACCAACACCACCCCCTCCCAGAAAAAAGAATAATAAATAAATAGGTCTGAGGATGTAGCTCAGTTGGTAGAGTGTGTGTCTTGCGTGCCCAAAGCCCTGGGTGCCATCTCTGGCACTGCATAAACTGCATGTGGTGGTGTATGCCTGTCATCCCAGCACTCAGGGAGATCAAGAGTTCAGGATCATTTTCTGCTACATAACAAGTTCCAGAGCTGACTCGGGTAAATCAAACCCATATCAAAGCAACATCACCAACAAAAGATAATGAGAACTAAGATCTAATTCTAAATGCCATTCTGAGTTTTGCCATTTTGTGTAGCCCAGACCTAGAATTTATATATAACCAGGGATGACCTGAAACTCACAGCTGTCTAGCCTCTACCCTTTAAGTACTGGGATTACAGACTTGAGCTACTAAGCTCCCAGCTACTACTTCTGTTGTTGGTGATTTTGAGACAGGGTCTTGCTGTGTAGTTGTGGCTGGCCTCCCAAGTACTGGCTGAATTGTAGGCCTGTGCCACCATGCCCAGCTTAGCCTGGGGCTCTTGATAGTCCTATCAGCCTCCTGAGAGCAGAGACTACAGATGGGAGCCCCACGCCTGAGTGCTGATATTTCTACCTCGTCTAATGAAGTTTGTGAGGTCTGTAGAGACAGCTTAATTTAGTTAACAAGTATTTACTGAGCACCTACAACAAGTACGTACAATTCTGGCTCTTTAGGTTGCAACAGGGAATCAGGCAGAGGCTTGGTTTCTGCAAACTGCTCTACAGCAGAAGGGGGACTGGGAAATGAAGTGCAGCTCTTTTAAGGCTGACAGCACCTGTGGCATACTGAGGTGGCGCTGTCCGAGTCTCGAGAACAAGCATCCTCCATCTCAGGCTCTCCTCCGCACCCTACAGCTGGAACTGCCACCATGTCAACACTAGATAGTAGATAGATACTTCAGGGGAAAGCCCATGTTTATTGTTCTGTTTTGATTTGTTTTTGTTCTGTGAGACAAAACCAGGGGATCTTGTTCTTGTTTACTTGGCTTCTAACAGCTGTTTTGCTGCTTGTCTGGAGTGACAAGCACAGAGCTCTGACCCATTCCTCCTTTGGGGAGCTTGTCGCCCCCCACTTTGTATGTGTGTGTGTGTTTTGAGATAGGATCTCACACTGTAGCTAAAACTAGCCTGGAACTCAAAGCAGTCCTCCTGCCTCAAACTCCCAAGTGCCGGAAGTACCGCCCCTCCAACTACAACGTAGTAGTACTGATACAGCGAAGCCAGAGCTGGAGTTTAACTTAGCGGCAGAGCGTGCACAAGGCCCTGGGTTCAGTCCTCAGCACCACTTGAAGTGCATGTATTCCTATAATCAACAAAAGTCCTTTTGACTTTCTGAAACAAATTTCAAGAATAGGAAAGCAGTTTCTATTGTCTGGTAACTTGTCCCTTTCCTACCCTTCTAGCTACCATCGCCCGTGATGCTGATTGTGAGAAAGGGACTAAAGGACCATGGGAAAGCAGAGCTGTTGTGCTGCTTGTCTCCGGGGCAACCATAGCACTTCCCACACCACAGCCAGAGCTGCTCTGGGATCTGGTTCAGAGGCGAACAGCACTTCTGTGAATGTAGCCTTCCACTGTAACGGAGTCTCCTGGGCTGCCTGCCATTGGAGAGAAATGAGACACCTGATGCTTTTGAACCTCCTCACAACACTGCAGCGGGCTTGAGGGCTTTCCTCTCGCCAGCCACCTGAGCTTGGGCCCTTGAAGGCTCCGAGTTTTACTGGCGGCAGCACACCCTGACCCAAGACAACTGCCTGTGCTGAGGCAGTTTGTGCCATTAGCCTTAACCGCCTCCCCGTTTGTGTGACCCACTCATGTAGGTGTTAATCCTCTTGCCAGAACAACCCTGGAGGCTCTCCTGTTCTAGCAAATGGGCCCCCACTCCCAAATGCTTAGACCTCCCTGGCATGGCAGTCGAAAGATTGCACTGTCCCTCCTGGATGACCAGTGAGGCCCCAAGGAAGCTTGGCATCTGAGCTGTCCCTCCTTTGACACCTGTCATCCCAGCTCCTTCCTTTGTTTAGAGGCAAGATCTGAAACTGGCTCAGGCTAGCCTGTACCTCGCTGTGTAGGCCAGGCTGACCTCAAACACTGTCTCAGCCTCCCAAGTGATGGGATTACAAGCATGAACCATCATGCTTGGCTCTCATCCTGGTCCATATTTTAAAGTTATCTTAAAGAAATAATGGAAATCTACTTGTTAAACAGTCTGAACTGTAATCAAGCTGTTCAATGAGAGTATAAAGTATAGTTTCTATACAAACCAAGAAAAAGGCCTTAATATTAATGCCAGTTTGGCAGAGCCTGACTCATGGGTTAGACTCCTTAGACTAAGTATACATTCCTTGTACCAAATGATATTTGTAAGTCACTTCAGCCAGTGGGTGGGGCACTGTGTGCTGCTGGCCCTCTGTACTGCACAGTGCCTCTTTACTCCAGTAGCCGCTGCTTCTGTCCAGCAGCCTTCACCTCACTTGCCTTTCGAGTCCATGCTGTAGCCAGTGTGGTTGGTGCTTCAGTTTTTAGATCAGGCCCTCCCCATTTGTATTTGTGATGTAAATGTGATTTCCCAAAGCAAATCTGGTCTGTGCCTCAGAGTTTTCTCTTGAAAACATACAGCCTCACCTCTCCCTCCCAATTGCTCTTCATGTTCTAGGTGGAAAAGAAATACATCCCAGTTTTTCTTCTTCTTTTAGTCTGCAACTCAGTCTGTAGCTCAGCCAGCCTTTGACTTGAGGTCTCCCTCCCAGCTTCCTGCCTGGGATGTAGGATCATAGGTGTCCACAGGCATAGCTGGCTCCTACTCACCCACCATTTAATAAATTGTGAGTTTCGAGTGTTTCTTCTCCATTCCTCTTTTCTGTTTGTGTTCCTTCAGCAGTGTTGTCCTTGTAAACACCGCACTTGCGGAAGATTTAGAATATAGGGCAAACAAAAGCTAAAGTGACCTTAAAATAGGACTTCCTTCCCTGTGGAGGAAAAGGTGGTTTTGTTTTTCCTGTTGCTACCAGGTAGTTTCTGGTTATGGAAACAGGACTGCGTCCCCACTTCCCTACCTCTTCACCACCCCCTCCCCAGCTCCCCTCCTCCCACCTCTCCACCTCCTTACCACTTCCCCTCCTCCCCCCTTCTCAAAGCTTGTTAACACTTGGGTTAAGGAGGGGAAGACCAATGACAGTTGTTAGAAGTCTAGACACAAGGTTGCTGTAATTGCTGACCTGATCATTCAGCATCCTCTTTTCTGATTGTATTTTGTTCAGTGTGCTCAGCATGGAATCCAAGTTCTCTCTGCCACTGAGCTGTCCCCAGCCCTGATCCCAACCGCACTTGCTTTCCTGTTGCTTTTAGAGACTGCATATGCCTTCACTGTGGCTGAGGTGACATTTTCTCTTCTGTTTTATTAGCTATGGTCTCATGTAGCCCAGGCTGGCCTCAAACTCACTATATAGCCAAGGAAGACCTCAACCTTCTGATGGTCCTGCCTCCACCTCCCAAGCACAGGGATGACACCACGCCCCACCATGCCTGTCAGCAAAGTCGTCTTCCACCACTGCTTTCCCTCGCTGTGCCAAGCCTGAGCTACCCGTCTGCTCCTGTGCCACCAGGCTCGGATTCACTCTTCATCTCATTTGTTAGGGCAGCATCTAGTTAGTGGTTCTGTTTTAGTGTATATAAAAGCTGACTTTGTTTTCTCTCTGTAAAGGAGCAAAAGCCTAGCATATTTACGTCAGAATGTCCCCTAATGTACAGAATCATGTAAAATAAATAATTGCATTGTATATCAGTCTTCCCACCAGTCTTAATTATTAAAGTATTTTAGGATATCGAAAAAATGGATTTTTTTTATTTTTTTAGTACTGGAGATTGAGCCTCATTACTCAACTGCTAAGCTGCATCCCTGATTTGTGTTTTGTTTTACTTTTGTTTGTTTGTTTATTGTTTTTGAGAAAGGGTTTCTCTGTAGCCCTGGCTATCCTAGAACTCACTCTGTAGACCAGGCTGGCCTTGAACTCATAGAGATCCACCTGCCTCTGCCACCCGAGTGCTAGAATTAAAGGCGTTCACCTCCACCACCCAGTATTTTTATTTTTATTTTTATTGGTGTTTTGCCTATATGTATGTCTTTGTGAGGGGTGTTGGATCCTGGAGTTACAGTTGTGAGCTGCCAGGTGGGTGCTAGGAATTGAACCTGGGTCCTTTTGAACCAGTCAGTGCTCTTACCTGCTGCACCATCTCTCCGGCCCCTATTTTATTTTACTTTATTCCAGAAAATTAAAGCAACTTAAAAATGATACCCAAATCCCAGCACTTGGAAGGCAGAGGCAGGTAGATCTCTGAGTTTGAGGACAGCCTGGTCTACAAGTGAGTTCCAGAACAGCCAGAGATATACAGAGAAATCTTGTCTCAGAAAAGAGAGAGAGAGAGAGAGAGAAATGATACCCAAAATATTGCTAATGACTCCAAAATGAAAAAGAAGATAAATGATTATGTTAAATGTAGCCAGAAGTGAGAATCTGTCATGTTTGTATATTTCTCTGCATGAAGAAGAGTCACAGGACTGGGATATCGCTCAGTTGGTAGAGTGCTTGCCTCATGTGCACCAACCCCTGAGTTCAGTCCCACATCATAAAGCAAGGCACAGTGTATCCCAGAACCTCTGAGGCTGAGACAGAGGATGAGAAGTTAAAGGTCATCCTGAGTGTAAGCCACTTGAGTCACACAAGTGGCCAGGTCCCTCCCTGAGGACCTCTAACTGCCAGGCTCCACCCACAGAGCACACACTCTTAACTGCCCTAACAGCTGGGTCCCCAGCCTACAGAGTAAAAAGCTGAGTCTCTGGACTTGAAATTCCTCCAATCTCCAGCCTTGAAACCTTCACCCTGAGAAGTTCATCTTCCTCCCCAAAAATCTATCTAGGCCCTGCCTTCTGCTCAGTTCTCCACTGTTTCTTGCCCAAGCAGAGGCAGCCACCCTCCTGGTTTTTTTCCCTCCCAGTAAATCACTTCTGTGAGGTTTGTTGTGAGGTATGACTTTGTGGTATTTCTTGGCTCCCTACTGCCTGGATACCTTTCCATCCAGACTCTACCACTTACATTTATGTCAGAACCTGGGATAGGCTCTCCCTGTGCCTGCGGGTGCCTAAGGTGCACAGACCCTATCCCTTACTCCCGTGCACCTGCCACAGACTCACCTTCCCTTCAGCAATCACTCTGTCCCATCCATCTGCAGCAGTTAGCTAAGTTTCCCCTTTGGTCAGTGTAAACATTTCCCTGAGTCTGACAAACTGACCACTGAGTGTCCAGCACCCCTCTAGTACCCTCCCCCATGGTCTTTAAAGCCACAGACACTGGCCCTCTTCACCTGACCCCATCACCCCACCCTTATAGTTAAAATCCTGCAGTTTCCTTAGGCCCAACTGGGCTGCTGTGCCCCTGGCTGTCCCCTTCTCCCTGGAGCTACCTGTAATCCCGCAGCTCCGCTAGGCCCTCATGGCTTTCGTGACCCCATTCCCGACCCTTTCCTGCGGAAGAGACCCTCCTCCTAGAGCTTGGTTTCCTCTTACTTTTTCACCTCTACAGAAGCCCTGGTACCAGACACTGGACTCTCCTCTGCCTTACGACGACTCACTGAATGGCTTGGTCCTTGTTCGGTCCTCCCTGAGCCCTAGATTTGCCCAGGACGACAGGCTGCAGTGACATTTTCCTTCCCCTCTCTACCATGGGAATGTGTCTCCAATACCCTCCCACTCCCCCTTGGGATGCTTCTTAGAAAACTTCCAGCTTCTCCACCTGACACCCAACTGAAGGACCTCAAATTTATTCACTTTTGCAATCAAATTTGGCCTCAATACCCCTTAGATAATCAATCCAAAGAACCACCTAAGAGCACCCTAGATCCTAATATTACTCAGGACCTTTACAAATACTGTGAGCGATCAGGGAGATGGAAAGATTCTCCATTCTCTATTTCTCTTTTCTCTGCTCCAAGTCCTGTTTACTTTTATCTGATCACACACGCACACGTGTGTGCTCACATGCACTAAGTATAAAGGTCCTGTCTTTTAAGTTACCATAAATAGACCTGTAGGGTGAAAAGGGCCAAGAATAAACACCCTGATCCTGACTTGGGTACAGGGATTGAAATCCCACCAATCCCTGAAGTCCCTGAGCACAAATCCTCACCAGTCCCTGAGCACGGAATCCCACCAATCCCAAGTCAACCTGGAAAACTCAACCGACCCCACCACCACCAAGGAACTTTTATATAAAGTCTGTACCCTGTTCAGTTTGCTGCCACCCCACCCTGGAGATCTGGAGATAGTTACCCTCCTGGATTCTTTTTTTTTTTCCTTTTTGAGACAGGGTTTCCCTGTGTAACAATCCTAGCTGTCCTGGCACTAGCTCTTGTAGACCATGCTGGCCTCAAACTCACAGGAATTCACCTGCCTCTGCCTCCCGAGTGCTGGGATTAAAGGCTTACACCACCACAGCCCAGCCCCCAATAAATTTCTTGAGTGAGGTTTATTGTGGGGTGTGACATTTTCACCAGAGCGAAGCCCAGCTGTAACAATTTTCCTGAGAGCAGAGCTCAGCGGAACTATAACATTTTCGAGAGGGAAGCCTAGCAGAGAAGAGTTGTTACACTCTGGGGTACCTAAGCAGTGCTTTGACACTTTTGCTGGGGAATCTTTTCCTTAAGCGGAGCAGAGTTATAACGACTTCGCTGGGGAAACCCTCCCCTTTCCTGAGCAGAATTGTTAACATTGGGGAAACCTTTCCCCAGAGCACAGCTGCAAGCTGCTACACTTACAGTGACTTTGTGGTGTTCCTTGGCTCCGGACTGCCAGGATACCTTTCCATCAGAGCTGCAGTGCTTAAAGGATCTGTAGGTTTGTTCCAAAGTGGGAGCCAGGAGTGAGACCTAGCAGAACGGGGAGAAAGCAAAGGAGCAGGCCAGTCGCAATAGCTGCTATGTGTGCACACCCTGCACACTCTTCACAGCCTGGTGCTTCTCTAGGCTCCCTCCTGCAGCATCCTCTGTCTATACCCAAGACTCAAAAATTTCCTTTCTCTAAAGCCTCTTTTGTTCTCATCTTGCTAGATTTAGTTTGACAGGGATTCAGATGTCTTTTAGCAATGAGGGGCTTGAGACTGCTCTTTTATGCTATTCCACTTGAATTAAAACTTGGCTCTGGAATTGGGGTATGGCTCCCCTTCCTCTAGACCCAAGCATGTTTGTTTAAAGGTTTCTTCCAAAATCTCTGTTCCATACCAGGTGATCCACCTGACTATGTGACAGAGAAGGAGAGCAAAACAAAATTAATGGACAGACCATTCCCAATAGGGACTATTGCTGCTCATCTCATACTATTTTGGCTTTGGTTTGAAAAAAAAAAAATCTTTTGCTGAGGTATACATCTTCTCTCAAGGTTTGTAAAACTATTGTGAAAACTTCCATTACCTCAAGATTTGAATGCATATTGGGTCTGAGTTAAACCCTGTGAAATCTGTAACTGCCTTTGTAGACTGTAAAGATGTATCACTCTCATTGTTAATAAAGAGCTGATTGGCAGGTGGCTGGGCAGGATAAGGTTAGGCAGGAGAAGCAGATTAAGAAAGTACTGGGAGGAAGGAGGAGTCTGAGGAGATTGCAAGAGACACAGAGTGAGCGCCATCAGAAGTATGTATATACGGTAAACAAGCCTCAGGGCAGCACATAGATTAATAGAAATGGGTTAACTGAACTTATAATAGCTAACTAAAAACAGGCATAGGTTATTGGCCAAGCATTTATAAGACTCTATGGTTTTTTGGGGAGCGGCTGGTTGGACAGAAAAATCCACCTACAAATAATATTCTAACATGGGGCCCAAATTTCCACATAAAGCCTGATAAAGCTGACAAAAAAAATAAAAATAAACAAAAGAGTTAAATTCAAAGATCTCTTTCTAAAGGAAGAAAGGGGGATATGGGGCCTGGAGAGATGGCTCAGAGGTTAAGAGCACTGACTGCTCTT